>VWZO01017972.1:664176-687878 GCA_013396975.1 Bucco capensis
GAGAGAGCTGGGTCTCTTCAGCCTGGACAAGAGGAGACTGAGAGGAGACCTCATTAATGCTTATAAATATGCTAAGGGTGAGTGTCAGGAGGAGAGAGCCAGGCTCTTCTCAATGTCATCCAATGTTAGGACAAGAGGGAATGGGAGCAAGTTGGATCACAGGAGGTTTAGTATTAACATGAGGAAAAACTTCTTTACAGTGAGGCTACCCGAGCACTGGAAGAGGCTGCCCAGGAGGGTTATGGAGTCTCCTTCTCTAGAGACATTCAAGAGCCGCCTGGATGCATTCCTGTGTGACCTGGTCTAGGTGATCCTGCTCTGGCAGGGGGATTGGACTAGATGATCTTTCTAGGTCCCTTCCAACCCCTAATCTATACTGTGATACTGTGAACATTCTTACCCCACTTGGTCAGATTCAATCCATCTTTTGTTAACATGCCTGGCCTCTCAAAGCTACATCCGAGATTATAAAACCCAAAGCCCTGATCACAACACCAGCCATGCAGCCACTCGTTCACCCTATCAATTTGACTTCATTTCCAAGCGTCACAGCCTGCTACAGGGAGGAGGGGAACACTATCTGAGCTCCCGACCCTCTCAACATCTTACCAAGGGATATGAAGTCCCTTTTGATGTTATGGAATTTCCTCGTTGTGGCCTCATATGATCCTATGTGGAAGATTAGGAGCAGGTAATTATCATCTGGTTTGATCAGGAGGGGCAATTTCTTTTTGATGTCACGAATGTGGGCCCCTGGCAGGCTACAGACCTCTCTAGAGAGGTTGTCTGGACGACAAATAGGTGCCTCAGTGCCTCTCAGTGAGGAGTCTCCTACTATTAACACCCTCCTGGGTTTTTTTGTAGCCAAGGTTGTGATCCGTTTAGAAGATAATGGAATACAACCAGCGGCCCTTTCAGACAGAACTTCTCCCTGCCTACCATCTGTCTGACTCTCTGGGGCCAAGGCTTCATATCTGTTCATTAAAAGGCACATAGTCATAGATGTACAAGCATATAAATATTTTTCTTTTTCATCTATGTATTTTGTCTTCTAATGTTCTGGCTTTGTTTCCTTTACTGAGTTTTGTACAGGGAAAACTGTCACAAACAAGTAAATGCTATGCCCTGACAAGAAGAGTCTTATACAGAAGGAAACAATGACTTTTGGTCAAGGAGATCTGAGAGAGAAACTGACACTCAAGTGATAAGTTTCTGAGACAGCTGATGACTGTTGGTTTCAGGGCACTGATTAAACTGCTGTTGGACTGATCTGGAATTATGTGTGGGGTATTTTTTTTATTTTTTCCCCTTCAGCTTTATTTCAAGCTCTGCTACAATCCTAACTTTGATTTTAGTTGTATTTATGGATCTATTCTCTGCTGTCCGACTGCAATCAATGGATTGAAATCCATAAGTAATAAACATTCCCATTTAAGATGCAGTAACAAGATGCTATTGGAAGATGTTTTACATACTTGAGCAGCTTTTTATAGCTAACTCCCTTCAGAGTCAAATCCTGACATGTTTTTGGTGCTAGAAAGCTAATGGCTTTCCCACATGTTTGTGGAAGCCCATGTGACAAATCCTGTATGGCAACTGAAGGAGAGGACACTCACACACCTGTTTGTGGAAGAGTTACATAAAAAGTCCTGTGACATATTTTAGCATCTACCAGTAAGCTGAGCAACTTGACCTGCTTTACCCTCCACAGGATATATATTAACAACAAGAAACACACAAAAAAAGACATAGTAACATGAAAAAACACATTTTATTGCACTTAAGTTATAAGAAAATAAAATTTCTAAGTGAATCAAACCATAGACACAATCCCTTTAAAGGTTGTTTTCCTCCATCATGTCAGGTTGTTACATAACTAAAATTAACCAACTGGAATCTGATTGTTTTAAATCAGACTATAAATAAATCAAAAACAAAAACAAAGGAGGAAAAAAGATCGCCTAGGATACAGTGTTAAACCACTTTCACAGTTCAGCTTGAGTTGTGGCTCTTGGAGAATGAGGCAAACCATTTGACTCTTTCATTTCTCATTTTGTTTGCATGTGACATCTTTACAAAAACATACGTTTTTGCTCTGTCAGTTCCTCCCAGCAATAACTGTAACAGTTGTTTTTTTTTCTCAAATACTGTAAAACACTAAGACTGACCAGCAACTTTATTTTCATTTTTGTATTTTATAATATTTTTTAAAAATTTTGTCAGTTTTTTTAATGTATGTTCATTCCATTCACCACAGCCCTCACAAAAAAAAATTTCCCCACAGAACAGGCTGCAATAGCTTTGTTCTAAGGAATGTGTTTAAATTTTTTGCCCAGAAAAAAGAAAATAAGCTTTGCACACACACTCAATTCTTTATTTGCAGGCAAACTTCACTCTAAATTGTCTGAAACTCTTCCACTCTCAGCCTCTTAGAGGCACAGTTGGCTCAAGTTTCAGTGGCAAAAAGTCTTTTTCTGTAACCAAACTAGAGCAAATTTGGAATTCAGTCTGGGACTAAAACGTCACAGCAGAAAAAAAAATAAAAAAAAATAATTTGCTTTTCTTTCTTTCATTTAGCAGCATAAATAAGTTTGGCCACTGGGAATACAGTACAGGGGTGGGACAACAATCCCATAATTGAAGACCTACTTCTAGCACCAGCATTGCGAATTAAATCCATCAGAGGACTCTCAAAACCCAGGACAACTTGCCACCTCAGAGCAACTTATGTGTTGAAGAGTGTAGATGGAAGCAACAGTAAATAGATTAAACAGAGACTAATACTGTGATTGACATTGGCAATGGTTGGCAAAAAATGAGGAATAAAAGAAAAAAAAAAAGCTCTGATAAAACTGTACAAAACAATTCACAGTAATATTTTAGCTTTTCCACACCAGGAATGGACTCTTTCTTTTTGTTTGGGTTTTTTTTTTCATTGCAGATGCTCTCTAGTTTTTGAAAGTCAATCAGTGACTGCTCATAAAGGTTGGAAAGGACCTCTGGAGGTTGTCCGGTCCAACCCCCTGCTCAGAGCGGGGCTAAGGGACAGCGCATTGCTCAGAGGGGCTGCCAAGACCCAGGGGTGCATGAGCAGACTTGCCTGTGCAGCTTCCTTCAACGTCTTTGTGGTAAAACAACCTGTTAACAACAACTCTAACAATTTTTTTCCTTTTTTCACCTCCAAATTGCTCAAGCAGCAGTTGTAGCAAAGGAAAGAAATAATTGCACCTGGTTTCATTTCAGAAGTTGTATTTTTGCAAAGCTGCCCCAGTCCGAAGTGTAGCCTTTTTATGTGACGAGACAGCAAATTCCTCTCTTGTCAGTTATAATTTGTCATCTTCATCTTCTCCTTCGTAGTCTTGTAGGTCTTTAGGATCTGTTGCCCCAAGCCAACATCCTGCACCACCAAGGACAAGGGATTTTTCCTTTTTCTTTTTTTTTTTTTTAAACTTTTTTTTTTCAGGGAGAGGGAAAGGAGAACATCATCTGCATGTTTAGACGAATTCATCTTTCTGCCCTTCACTTCATATCCACGTCAAAGTCCAACACCAGCAGCTTTGTTTCCTCAGTCCCATTGCGGCTCCCAACTGCACACACTAGCTTTGTATTAGAAGCTCTGATCCGCCACACGACGCCTCCACTTCCCCCGCTCTCCAATGTGACTAGATTTCGGATAAATTCACCCGTTTTCAAGTCCCAAAGTTTTACAGTCCCATCATCTGAGCTGGTAATTACAAAGTTCTTGTTGAACTGTAAACATGTCACAGCACTCTGATGCTTGTTGGGACCTGTAACAGTAAGGCAAAACATTATTTGTAATTACAAAGCCATGTCTGAGAGCACTGCACATAGAATAAATACCTAGCTGTTTGCATACAGCTGTTTCTGTCTATTGCATGTGTTAACTCAGGTTTTGTACAATAGAAGGTACAGAAACCTTGTTGTGCTTTCAGAAAGTCAACACAGGTTTAGAAACAGTTCCCAATATTTCCTTCTCTGTTATAGTGATCTCGTTTTATTGCATACAAAGAGCAGGGCAAGTGTGCACTTGGACACTCATGAAAATGAACTTAACCATCCAGAATGAGGCAACCACTCTACGTGTTCGTCTCCAAGTCCCTTTAAAGTATTATTATGAGATTACTCTAGCAGTAAATATTGACAGTTCTATATTGACATTTAAATATATAATTTTATGCTCCAGTCAGCGATACTGCATATGATATATGGGAAGAAGACCTTTTTTGTAGGGAGAAACAAAATGATGTGTTCATGTGCATGACGCCCTAGTGGCAACTCTCAAAATGGAAACAAAAATCTTTCTTCTTACTGAAACAAAGGAAACATCTTCCACTCATTTCTCCTGATTTATTGCAACAGACAGTGTACTTTGCCCCATGATCCAATTAATCAGTGGGCTTTGAAACATCCAAGTGACCCCTACATAAATACGTTGACTGACTGTTTTGAGATGTCATTTCCTACATATTTCTGTGACTTATTAGGCTAATATACCCGTAGCAAATTGCTATCAAGTCCAGACCATCTGCCTTTCATAACAGGCAAGTGATGTGAGTAGATTAGATTAAACACATTTTGTTCTTCTAAATGAGAGAAAGATCATAGAGCTGTCATCAGAAAAATATTTAAGTGGTCCATGCTTGTTTCTTCGTAATTATTTTGAAGTATTTTATATACAATCTGCAGCACAGATAACTGCAGGCAGCTTGATTTACATGCAGGTAGTTTAAAGCTCACCTTGCAATGTCTGTAAACACTGTCCTGTTTTAATATCCCAGATCTTGACTGTAGAATCGGCATTCCCAGAAACAAGTATATTGTCCTTGAGTTCCATTCCACTTGTGAGAGACTGGTGGCCTGTCAGCGTGTGAATGCAATTGCCTGTCTCCACATCCCAAACTCGGATGGAAGTGTCAAGAGATCCACTCACCACATGGATACCATCGAACTACAAGAAAGGTAATTCTATTACAAACAATTGTATTAGGATCTTGTGAAGAAGACTATTAAGCATTTAATTCACTAAATGCAGCATTAGATATGTATTTGGAAAACGTATTGCAAAATAAGAATTCAGGCTAAGTAGAGATGGCCACATTTGGTATCAGAGCAGGTGATTCATGGTCAGTGCAACTTCCTGTTGTAGACATGAGCTATGAGGTACGCAGTTTGAGGAGAAAGATTCTCACTGATCTTTTGCATGGAATACAACTCCTTTAAACACAAAAAAAGTCCTGACTACACTGCAGTGTGCAAACAGTTAGAAAATGTAGTTTTCCTAATAAAGATGTTAAAAAGCCAAACCTGCTTTTTACAAGTCAGAGGAACTTCAAACTGGAGAAGGACAAAAACATCAATCCAGCATCATCTATATAAAAGTCCAAACACAGGAAAATGGAAGGAATATAACAAAAAAAATGCTGAGTTTAGCCATTTTATATTCATAATTGTGTGCAGTAAGGAACTTTAACTTCCTAGTCATTCTAGGGTAAGTCATATAGGCTAATAGAGATGTCCAAGTTCTTGGATTTTTCTGGTCATATATTATATATGAAATAAAAATATGTAGAATATGTAGAGAAATCAGCTAAGAAATATGTAGAGTGTAGAGAAATCAGCTAAGAGATTAGAAACTTTTGACCAAGAGGACTGAACATGTAGAGAATATAAAGGCAGAAAGTAACTTGAGTGATAGTGACAATGACATAAGAGTCCAGAATTCTCAAAAAAGGAGGGGAAAAGAGCAGTAGAATAAACCCAGTGGGCTTCAAGGAGGAATACTTCAATAAATGGAGACTGCCTTCCCATGAGGTTTTATGTATCTATTCTCTGAGGGGAAGAAGAGTTCAGGAGAGTTGGCACTTTCTTAAAGGCACAAAGTATCCTGGTGTGAAGGAAAGATAGGAAGTGTAGTAAATTACCAAGACCCACTTGGCTAAAGCACAAGGAATTGTACAAAAAGTAGAAACTAGATCAATAGATCTGTGTAAAAGAGCATACTAGGACAAAATCAGAAAAGAAAGGCACAAAGCAAGATAAAACTAGCAAGAGCTGCTAAGGATGATAAAACACTAGTCTGTAGAAATAAACCAACAAAACAAAACAACCAAACAAAAAAAACCCACAAAAACCTAACAAAACCCCAAATGAGGACAGCCAAAATAAAAAAGCTCATTTACGCTCAGTGGGAAGGGAATACCACCAGTGAGGCCAGCTATTTAACTGTTTTTAGCTTCAGTCCTCAGACATCTGAGTGTAGGCTCACAGTACTAACACCACTGACAACAAGCTTTTGCTAGAACAGGGGGGAAAAACCCACATAAGCAAGTTGTTTTAAGACAATCTCAGAAGCATCTACTGTTATCTTTGAGAGCCCATGGAAAACAGACAAGTGTCAGATGGCAAATGCAATTCCTTTCTTTAATGCAGGAACTGATGACAGGAGATGGGGAATTATAGATTGATCAGCCCAACTTCAATTTCCAGAAGGAACTAACAAATAATCAATCTGGTTGTAAGCCCTTAGCAATGTGGTGTAAGTACCAGCAAACATAGATTTGTGGGAAAATTATCTTAACCAATATAAATTATTTTTTCTGTGACAGAGTAAAAAGTCATGTGTAACAGCAGATGTCTTGGTTGTATCTTCACAAAGAGGGAGGCAAATGTGAGGCAGGGGTACTACCCTGTTCAAAACTTTTGTTCACAGCATTATTAAGAGACATTAGAAAGAGTTCGGGGGTTCTGGCATTTAGTATTTGCATTAGGATTTGAGTGACATTTGACATGGTAGAACTGACCCAAAGCAAAGGGTGCAAAAGTCAAGAGAAAATTGTGAAAATCTGAGCTTGGCAGGGAATGAATAAAGATACAGCTGCAGCCTGGGCACCAATCTTTGTTACTCCTAGGGCAGTCCAACACTACTACTTGTCCACATGGACTGACTGGTATCTAATAATGGCAAAGAAAGAACCCAACTAAAGGAACTTGACTGTCTAGGACTGCTTCTTTTTATTAAATCTATAGAAAACTAACATCTTGCCTATCTCCAGTCAAACATGGTTGAGCATTGCACCTAGGCTTAAAATAATATAGAGAGCAACTGGCAGAGTGCTTATCTGCTGTATGCACTGCATTGCTGGTGAAAATAAGCTGAGAAAAGACACTCTGGTACCTGAAATAGAGGTGTGCTATATAAGGCAGAGGAAACAACTTCTCCCTTCTAATAAGCACTAGTTAAGACTCTGGAATTTTGCATCCTGTTTTGGGCACCCTGCTTTCAAAAGGGGAAGTGAACTAATCTGAGTTCAGATAAAAGCATGAGGAGTGCTAAGCAGCCCAACAGACTTGTTGGGTAGAAACACTACAGAATGATTTTCTTTCCTAAACAGAACTAAAACAGACTGATGTAACAAATTTTGAATTCTTTCCCTCTTTACTGCAAATCAATTGTATTCCATGTACCTAAAGTATTCAGAAAGAGATTCTTAAGGCTTTACTCTGATATTGCTACAGTCAAACAGGCAATGGTTTGGATCAGTCACTGAGCTGTTATTCTTGAACCCTGAGAATCCGTGGATTACTTCAGAGGTAGCAAAGAAAGAGTAAGAAAACACAAGATGGTCAGTCATTTCCAACTGCTGCATAAGGACCTCTGGAAAATGTTAGGGGATCTTACAAATGGGGAAATACTGAGGTGTAACAGAACCTGCCATGGAGGAGGGATGAGGAGGACAGGGTGGGTTATTATTCTATTTATGGGAGTTCTGCCATTTGTACCTATTTCAGGCCAAAGGGCAGGAGCTCACCATCTTTAAAGAATATTTCTGCCCTAAAACTTTAAGCCTTCTGCCCCCAGAAATTTGTTTCAGAATGCCAAGTTCCATTTATGGGGTGTAAATAGTATTGGTGTGTAACATCACCCAATTATTTGATCCATTATTACTACAGTATCAGAGCAGGACATGAATGCCAAAACAAGAGCCACTGGTGAAGACAATGCAGAAAAAACATATATATTGTTTCCAAACTGCCCTAGATGAAATACAACTTTTGGAATATTTTTAAGAGATAGGAAGGTAGTACAGTGTTTTTAACTTGCTGCTTGTCTAGAGAATACTCCTCAGAGTATGAATGTAAGAGAATTGTTGGAGATTTTTGATAAATTTTACTACAAATTTTGAGAAAGGAAACCAATTAGGTGTTTTGTTCATATTTAATCTGTTATGAAAGCTACACTTTATGAAAAATGTCTCTAGCTCTGAGCTTCACTTTCTGAGCCACAAACCAGAGCAGTTACATGACGAATGCAATTTCCCGATTTTGAACTGTCTTTGTTAATTTCTTTTTCAAGTCCTGCCAGGCTGTGGTGAGAACAGGCACAGGCATGAAATTAATTCCTTTCGCCTTTCAATGCCTGAAAGTGATGCTTTGACTCTATGAATGAACATGATGATCTTTTGGGTTAGTAAAGGTAAGAAGAGTCTACATGCGGTCTAGGTGTATCTTTGCCAGCTTAGTTCTGATGAGCAGTCTGTGTGACTGGTGGGCAATAGAGCCATGCCACAGTGCAGTGCCATAACATGTCTCTGTTGACAAAGCCTCACAGTTGTAGATCTGGCCTCTACTCAGAGGAGAGGAAGTAGAAGGCTGAAGATTTACACTGGAACATTAACATTTTAGGTTCAGCCTTATTATGAATTACAGTTTGGAACTGGAAAATGGGACTATAAAGTAAGGATAAACAGATCTGCATAATTCAGAATATTAATCCAATGGGCATTTAGGCACATTTTCAATTACTCTATCATGTGAGTTATTTAAAACAGTAATTTTATAAATCCTTTGGGAAAGCAAAAACATAGCTCCAAAATAAATGTGAAATTTCAAAGAGCCCCCTACCAAACAACCCAGCAACCCACAAAATTATTAACTTGCTGGTACAGAGATTTGGGGTTTACTGTACTGGGTGCTTTAAAAACAATGCTCCTCTAAAATAATCTTGGTTTCTAAATTAAGACAACATGTAACTAATTCATCCACATGAGAGGGGACTATCACAGATGCCTCTGTGTCTTGTGACCTGTGTAATTCTGGAGTAGGTACCCACAGTTCAACAAACAAGGTAAAATAAATTGACTTTAAATGTTAATTAAGGAAACCAAAGCAGCAGATGAAAATCACATACCTGTAACGAGTAAACTCTGTTAGTATGCCCTTGCAGTGTGTGCAGACAGGTCTCCGTCTCTGGATCCCACACTTTGACCATAAAATCATATGCACCACTTACAACCCTTCTGCCATCATACTGAACGCACCGAACTGCAGCAACGTGGCCCATCAGGACGTGTAAACACTGGCCAGTCTCTATGTCCCAAACTCGCAGGGTAGCATCTCGAGACCCACTGACCACTCTGGAGGAACAAGAAAACCCCTCCTGTACTTAGCATTGGACATAAGAGTATTAAAACAACTAGACTTGGGTATTAATCAGTTAGGAATTTTAATTTGGCACATCAGATAGTATGAGTCTACTAGCCACCAAAGATCTGGTTTGGTATAACATTTTATTGAGTGTTTTTTCTTCCTTGCTCTACTCACCTTCTCAGGATCTGTCAATTTGATATAATTAGCAATCAGTACTTAAAAAGGCAGTTTATTCCTGGACAGCAAAACGATGCCATGAGAAACTATGTGGACTGTTGTACGTATCTATGAAAGCTTATGAATATGCTGAGCTGCAGCCAGTGCTATGAGCATTCTTTTTAATGACTGAGCTAACTAACTATAACAAAGAAGAGCTTTAGAAATTTTGTTTTTAGTAAAGTTATTCTGCTTGATTTTTTTCAGTTTAATCTTTTAAAAGCTTTTTTAGGCAAGAACAGAAATGAGAAGAAATTCATGTCAATGGAATTAAGAAAAAACATCATTCTTCAGAAAAGAAGAAATGCAGCCAACAGGCACTCTTGTCCACAGCTCCATACCACACTCAAGGAGAAGAGCTCTGGCAGTGTTCATTGAATCAAGATATGGTTTACTACTGCAGAAATTATGGTATAATCTGTTAAAATCGAAATGAAATACTTCAGTGATGATACATTGAATTTCACTCTGTAAAATGAGTACAAGTTTGTAGCATTGACAAAAGGAGAAATTGAGTACGGGAGACTGGGTCACCAAGTAACAAAGAAATAGTTTCAAAATAACATAGGAAATGACTTTTTATAATAAAGTACATGATTCAATTTTCTGTTCTTTAATTAATACCCTTATGCTTTGCTTCTATTAATCATCTTCCCTGTGTGGATTTATGTAGTTTAGTTCAAATTCTCTGCCTGGTCTGTACTTAACTCACAGTTGGATATACCTAAAGTAAAGAAGCATTTTCTGTGAACACAAGTGTAAATGATAAGCCAAGCTGTGGCTGTAGCTCTGGACAAAAGCTTACCTTTTCTCATGGAGATGCATGCAGCGCACGGTGGAGGTGTGTCCATACAAGGTGTGTATGCACTCTCCAGTCTCAGCATTCCAGACTTTCAAGGTTCGGTCTGTAGATCCACTGATGATGATATTGTCCCTCATCTGTGATGACCAGACTCCGCCTGTGTGCCCAACCAACGTTCTCAAACACTGAAAGGAAATATTTTGCTTAGTTACACCTTTGACAGAGTCAAATGGAAACTTAAGGAAAAGTAATCTAGGAGGTTAACAGGAGGAGTGTCTCAAAGCATGAGCCTGAAGACTTCTGGAATCTGCTTTGTGACTGAACAAAAAAAATCCCACCTTTTAAAAATACTCACCAAATCTCTCTCTCCATTGTTGGTACTTTGACTATAAGGAATTTTCCCTATAATCTTCCCCTTGATATACTAAACTAAACTGTCTTTCCAAATTTCTCAATGCAGGGCATGTTTTGCAGCCTTGAGTCGTTTTTTTTCCCTAGCATTTTTCTGAGTCACTGCAGGTTTTCCAACAGCTTTTTGAAGCATAAGTATCAGAACTGGAGAGAGCATTCACTTATGGTTTATAGATTGGTGGTACTGTTTGTCCAAGAAACACTGCATTCTGTAAGCCATAGCTACAGCATCAATACTGCAAAATCATGTCTCAAACCTTCTTCAGACTTTACTCTTGCCCAGGAGAAAATCCCACACTTCGTAAGCCCAGCCTACCTTCTTTGTTCCCAAATGCATGACATGATTTCTCACCATAAAGAGACAGTGTTTGCTCACACTTACTTTTATAAAACCTCCATCACCCTGGAACAATGACCTGTCTGTCCCTCAGCCTGTATACCTTACAAGTAATGACTATATATGCTTTCTCACCAGGCAGCAATAAGTGCTAATTAGCACAGGCAAGAAAAGATCCTTGCAAGACTCCTCCAGAAAGATACTCCATGAAGATTCTGCATTTACATTAACAACATGATCTCTATAATTACCCACTTTCTAACCCATTTAAATATGTGCCATGTTGATTTTTGCATTGCTCTATTTTCTTCAATCGTGTCATGGGGATACAGGCTTGCAGTGCACATACCCATCTATTTCTGCACTATTATTTTTATCAGTCAAACCTGTAACTGCATGGGAAAAGAGGTCAAGACAGTTTGATGTTCTCTTTTTCTGTAATCTAATGCTAAGTGGCATTAATTGCCATGGCCTTCCTTTAACTGTTAGTTGATTCCCCTTGATGTAGTCCAGTATTTTTTTATGTCAGATAATATATCCTGAATACTCTTTCAGTTTACTCCATTTAAACCATGACACATTTTAGCTTTCTGACCATCCTTTGATCCTCTCCTTGTGCTCACACCTTTTGAAAAAACACCAATTTTACCCCAAAAATTACTTTAGAAAAAAAAAAATCAAATACAAATTAGCTGGATCAAGTGTAGTAAGAAAAAACAGAACCTTGATAGTTATCATACTTGTTTCTACTGAAATTTATTATCACTGAATGCTGTGTTTCCATCACATGATGAATTTTATCCCAAAAAGTTTTTTTCCTGCATCAGTAACAGTACACTCATTTCTGTTAATATTCAGTTCTTTCTAACATCCTTGAAAATGACTTGCTTTTTTACTGTATGTAGATTTCCTTTTCTTCAGTATTTTTACCCCTTTTTCTGCAATTCCTGGCTTCTAGCTTAATTCACTGCTATCAAATCCATCTTTTT
This sequence comes from Bucco capensis, assembly GCA_013396975.1. Classification (NCBI taxonomy): domain Eukaryota; kingdom Metazoa; phylum Chordata; class Aves; order Piciformes; family Bucconidae; genus Bucco; species Bucco capensis. Next base: position 676,379 of record VWZO01017972.1, read on the forward strand.
CAGTTCACAGCTGTTATTCACTGGTACAGTTCCTCCCTTTTTTTTTTTTAATTTCAACCAATTTGCTCATATTTTAAGAAATCAACCTTCTAAAGCAGTAAGAACACAGAAACCTTATTTTGGACTTTACATCTGTCAAGGGAATTATTTAGTCATGTTCATCTGCACGAACCAACCTTTAGGGTTTTTTTATTTTATTAATTCTTCAGCATCAGTAAGCATGAGGGCTCAGCACTCTCCCATCTTTCATACGCAATTTCTGGCTCTCTTAAAGGTTTGGGGTAAATAGTCATACTAGGATTTGTAATTACTTTCAGAAAATTACTGAACAGGAATTGTTAAGTCATGCTATGATGATCAATTTTATACATTTAAAGGAACGTACTGCTTTTGAGAGTGTGGTATGTACAAAGGAATTATTTTTCACTTGAGTTTAGGCTGCCCTTTTCAATTAAAAAATGTAAATTCCAATATGAGTTCTTTCATTAGATGGTTTATTGTAGGGAAGCCAACAGAGGCAGGGTGAGGTTGCCTATTGCTTTCAATTTTATTTTCCCCCACAGTAGTATTTATAAATCCCATCATCCCTAGGATCTTCTTGGCATGCAAAGACAAATGCTAAATACATTCAGCTTTAACATTATAAAGGGGATACCTTCTACATCTTAAACATGTTATCTTATAAAATCATAGAATCATAGATTCATTTGGGTTGGAAGGGACCTCTGGAGGTCATCCAGTCCAACCCCCCTGCAGTGGGCAGGGACATCTCCATCTAGATCAGGTTGCCCAGAGCCCTGTCAAGCCTCACCTTGAATACCTCCGGGGATGGGGCCCCAACCACCTCCCTGGGCAACCTGTTCCAGTGTTCCACTACCCTCATGGTAAGGAATAAATCTTCAATAGCTGTCCTCTCGTTCATGTAACTATATCATTAAAACAAAGCTAAGTACATACAGTATTAGTCTAGAAGGAAAACACTGTTTCTCTGAGGCCTTTTCTATATTCTTGGAGCATGGCTGGTCAGCCAGTCACCTTAAAACAACAACTCTGTGTGCCGAGTAGCTGTGATGTTCTAACACGAGCAAAATGTTCAGTACTGTCTGTCTGATTGCACATATTGTTTTGCTTCTCCAAGCCAAAATTAAATTATTGAAGCTTATTAAATTCCTGCCTGAGCTGGATCTAATTTAATAGGAAATATGTAAACCTAAAGCAAGGGGTTTTTTGTTTTGTTTTGTGATTTTTTTGGCGGTTCAGCACTATAGTAGCATAGAAAGAAAAACAAATTCTGTACTTGAAATCAGAGCCAGTAAAATGAATACTCCACTTCAATAACTTGAAAACAACAGAAAAAAATGCTAGAAGACAAGTGAGAAAGGGCAATCCAGAGGGGTAAAAGCAGGCTAAATTAAGCTTTAAGGAAGATAAAGTAATGTATCTGTCCAAATTCTTTAGAATCCATGTCACAAATGATTCCACAAGAATAGCAGAATTGCCAAGAGAACAAGGATATATGCCAATGGTAACATGAGCAGCATTGCAATTTCACATCAAGGTGACTTTTTTGAACTAGACTAGTTGCTGTGTAGGAAAAAGATGACCCAAATGTTTACTGCTACTTTTTCAGATTCTTGCCCCAGATGACACTGCAGATGGCACAGCAGCATTTCTGACATACCAGTGCGCTACCTGGATCTCAGTTCCTAAGGAATTCAGCAAAATAACTGCATTACCTTGCCTGTAACAGCTGACCACACTTTCAGTGTGTTGTCGTCAGAGCCACTCACTATTCGGTTCCCACAGAACTGAAGGCATGTGATCACATGGTCATCATGGCCTTTGAGCACCTGGTAAGAAAGAACAGAAAGACAGAGTCACAATTTAATGCAGGAGACTAGAGAGAAGCAGGAGATACACAGTGCTCTTCTGATTCATAAATTATAAAATGCTAGGGTTGCTTCAATAATAACAAGGCCCCTTAATCCTCTGTGTCAAGTCTAATTTACCACCAGCTGGGACCAAAGAAGGTATTTTCCTTCTTCCATGGAGTGATACTGCACTGCTTAGCAAGCACACTACAGTTACTGTGCCACTTATTGTTCCAAAAAGTACCAGGAATTAGTAACTGGGCATTGCTCAATTCCTCTGCAGTTATTCCACCTCTTTATTTTTCTGTTAGGTTACTTTAACCTTTTAAGAGCTGTTTCAATCTTAAACAATAAGGATGGGATTGTATTATTTGATGTATATTTGTACTTCAGTGGTCAACGCTGACTACATCTCTATAGTTTTCTTCCTTACCAGGCAAGCAGCACCCAAGTAAAAATCTAGAAAGCAGTTAACTCAGTTAAATACAAACAAAAGTGATAATTTGTTGTGCTGGAAATATGGATTGGAATGTTGCTTTACAGAGGTAGGATTTTCAGTGCTTGATTTGGGAAAAACTGCAATTCAGTATATTTTACTGCAATACAGCAAAAAAATCTCTATCACAATACATAGGATGAGGAATTTTTTATTTAATATATCTGCTCACTGAAATGAAATGGGCATTTGGGATAATGCCCGAGGCTGTAATTTTAATAATAATTCCAAGATAACTTGATGTGGCATATCAAGGCAAGAAGTACAGAGCCATTGCCAGAGATGTACATAAGTCACGCTCAGATAAACAGCAGGATATAGCCATAGGTTTTCCAGGGGATTGTTTTTGTTCTTATTTTTATTATTTTGTCCTACAGTAGTCAAGAAAACAGGCAAATTGCCTTAAAACCTTAAAAGGCTATGAATATGGGTTTTCTTGTTTCTGACTGCTTGTTCATACCAGGTTTGATTAGACAGTTGTTATTTTACAAAAGGTCTCAAAAACCTTTGTAAAAACTATTTCACAAAAGGTTTGAAGCATTGTTTCATATTGCAAAAAAATGTAATGATAACATATCAATCTCACTGAAGAATTCTAGTATTTTAAAAGAAGAAAAACCATCTTATGGAATGAAGTTACTGTCTTGTGTTGCTCAATTTAAAAGAATATGTATAAAACTAAAGCATGAAATGATTGCAGAACAGTTGTGGAGTATTTTTATGTTTTGACATGGCTCAGCTTTACAAATATACATGTATATTTTTATATGTATTATATATGTGTGGGCATGTTTAATTTAAGTGTAAGTATTTCAAATCAAGTTTCTGAGATTATCTGTCTCAAAGAGACTGGCGTATTTATAGAAATTCAGAAATGGTACAGAAATTTTTAGAACAGCAGTGAAAGAATTCTGCTGTACAAAGAATCACATTTCTGAAGGTGCTCAGAAATGAAACCCAGGGTAAGCTAAAATACAATTATTTTTTTCCTGTGACAATACATTGGTTTTTGTGCAAGGATAGTCTGGCTTGTCTGAAGGAAAAAAAAACAACCTACAAGTTGATCCTGCTTTGTTCATGGCACCACGCACAGAGCTCAGAAACTTACCTTAGGCGATTTCAGTTCTCCTCGACGCCAGTTGGTATCAATCCTGTGCTGTCTAATGTAGGCGCTTTTCCATGGACTGTGTATAAAGCCTGGCTTTATTACTTTCCTCCTCTTGATATGTAATGGTTCATCAATCCCTAAAACACATTTAAAAAAAATAAATTTAAAAAAAAAGGAGGTGGGTGAGAGATGAGGCCACCTCAAAGAAAAGAACTACCTCTCTCCCAAACCTTCAGTGACCTCTGACATTAAATATTGCACTGATGTAACAGCCTCTCACATGGCCAATATTTGCACTGTGTCAGTGACACCACCCTGCTCCTCACCTATTTATACTACAGCTCTCCTTGTCCTTCAACCATAACCTTGGCTGAAAATGCTCTAGTTCATCATTGCTTGCTGGCAATCTACTAGCTTGGTTTTGGATGCCTGTTTTAGTGGCAATGTAGCAGAATATGGCCTTTCCCAATGGTTATCGTCCAACAAACTCCACAACCACTTGTATACTCAATTTTGGAACCCTTAAAAAAGTAAACTTCTCTGCCTGGGGTCCTCTTCTCTCTGGTCACCCATCTTCATTACCTTTAAGTTCACTTTGGCTCTTGAGATTAGAGAACTTTTGAAAGGCTGTGTGCTCCTCTCCTGGATGGAATTTAAGTACAGCAATGCCCTTTCTGAACTGACACTTAAGCAGCAGTGCTTTGTTTTAGCCTTACTACTACAGATAGCTTTTTTTTTCCTTTTTTTTTTTTAACAATTCTCTCACCCATCTCATTACTAGCAAGAATCTTGGCTCTTGCCAGTATGTGGATTTCACTCTTTGCTTTTAGCCCCTTCTCTGGTGTCTCTATCTGCAAGTCTTGAATTAACTGTTCTTTCATACCACTGACAATCTCACCAAGTCTAACCAGTCTACAATACTGTTTTGTTTGTCTATGCTCTTGTGCCTGGTCATGTTTATTTTTACTTCTAAGCTCACAAATGTGTGTTCATTCCCCTGTCAACCATCTCCTTTTTCTTCTCATTCTGTCCTCGTAATGCACTTCCACTGACATTTTTAAAGGGAGACTCTTTAGAGAAGATTTAAGATGTTAGACACCTGGTTTCCATTGCAAAAGAAAATTAATTTATGGAAGTGCCTTTTACAGATAGCCAGCTACACTAACATTGTCATGTTTCTCCTTAAAAATAAAAGCTCACATTTTTCATGTGCTCAAATAAATACGTGGTTACTCTCCGGAGAGTTTTTTTTCCCCATTCCTATTCTTGCTGAACCACCGTATCTTTTGATTTGGCACAAGCCAATGATATCCATGTGGCTTATGGACTGTGTGTTCCTCTCTAAGCAATCAAGTTACTAGCTTCATTCCCTACCACATCCCATTTCTCTGCTAATTTTCCTACAAATGATGGAAAATTACAGCATCCCTGCCACCCAATCACTGAAACAGTTTTTCCTCTATGTTATTTACAAACTATCATTTTTACATCTCAGCTCTTATTTGCTTTGGTTGTACTTTGAATAAAAATAATCCTTCAAAAGCAAAAATAATTTTATTTTAAAAACATACATCTAGTATACTTTATAAACAGAACGTTCAAACAACTCTAGTGTCATTTCTGGCACTCCATGGATTATTTCCACTTCCTACTTTCAACAGATACATACCATGTACCTCAAAAAAATCACTAGCACTAAATATAAAGTCAAACAAATTGCCTTTGTAAAACTTCAGGCTTATTATGTAAATGAACTGCACTTTTTACATCAGCCACGCTTTGACCATTACACCCATCCTTGTGCTCAGCATTACCTTCCTCTTTGCATTTCTCTCTCCAGAGAAGATTATCTTCAGCCAGAATTCTCCAGTAACGACATGTCTGGGCTGCCTGTAGAAGGTCCCTGGGTTCCAGGAATGACAGCACATACAGTGCTAGCTGTAAGAAACAAAAAGCAAGTGTTATTTTTTTGCATTGTTTTTGAAAGGAAAAGTGAAGTAACTCCAAGTATTATCACACATCAGGGGCTAAAATAAAGAAAATTGAAACAATAAATTATTTAACAATCATCTCAGAAATGTGACAGTTTATTCCAGTGGGCATGGGAAAGCGTAACAATCATCTTAAGTTTAACTAAATCCCTATGGATTACATCAGAAATTGTTCTTGTATTTGCAAGAAAGTAGGTATCAGTTGAAATCACTATTCTCTGTAATCCATATTACTTTGAATCATTAACAGAATTATTACTAAAACAATTACGTCTATGTTATTTTAGCTAACAAGTACACCACAAGTTATTTTGCGAGTTTAACTAGAAATACAACACTCACCATGTGAGCAAATGGGAAAGTATGTTGTGATGTGTAACAGCATTCAGGAAGCCCAAACACAGACCAAGTCAATGTTATGTGCACTTGAGCTCCAAAAGCACTGCAGCTGTGGGGAATACAGCATACATATTTGCTCGCTTCTGATTAGAATGCAAACTCCGAAGTGATGTTACAGGGAGTTTTACAGACTGGGAGGCAGGACTGATATATGTAACTTTGGTACTGTACAGAGTATGCTACCAAAAACATACAGGAAATCCCAATGAGCACCAGGAGATAAACAGAAGACTAACTTTTCCATATGATGAAATTAAAAGGTTCTTGAGAGAATTCAGACCTCAGTTGACTGAGCTAAGCCAAATAATGACTATGATAAAACCTCCCAAAATCTCCACAAATATCTTCAGATGTATTGAAGTCTTAAGCAGGGACAGAGGCACCTAAACCACAATCCAAACTACAGGAAGTGCTACCCTTCAGAGTATGATGACCAAGTACAGCTTTTCTACTTGACAGCAACAAAGCATCTTCTCAGTCACAGAAAACAGAAGTGTAAGATGCAGGAAAGTCCCTTCCATGGCTAAAAGCTCTGCAGAAGGAAGAATATTTATAAAAAGTGAAGTGGAGAACTACTTCCATGCTGAAACAGTGGGGGTTTTGCTGAACTTATAGGCTCCAAAAGTTGTCAGGGAAAACAGATCATTCATGTTAGTAAGAAATAAAAATTGATGATCTGTTTTCCCTGACAACTTTTCTTTAGAATTTTTATTGAATTTTTAGCTGAAGTTATGATGTATATAAATAGAATCTGCCCTTCAAACCAGCACAGACTGAAATTCAGTATGGAAGTCATAAGCATAGGCTGTTAACCTCAGCAGATTTGTAGCCCTGTTATGTGAGAAATGTTCACTTTCAGTAATCTAGAACAGCCAGTAACTGATCAGGAAAGAAAAATTCAGTATGTCAGAACTGTCTGTGTTTTGACTGTACACACACCTTGTCTGCAAGTCATCACCTGCAGCTCATGTTGAGCACTCAGGACTTCACATGAGGGACCTGTGTCTTGAGTTCTACATTAGACTGCATATGCACCCCAAGCCATAAAGGTGAAGAATCTTCCTTCTGTCCCTACTGAGGGAGTCAGTACTTAGAACCCAATGTAGGACTCTATTACAAGAGCAACAATAGTACCCATCCTTTCAGATGTCTTAATTCCTGGTATGTAGAATTATTTAAGAAATGTTGTTTCCTAACACACATCAGATAGTTCTGCACGTGGCAAGAATCGAACATGCAAGAGATCCTTCCCGTTTTTGCTGGATGTTCCTTAACTGACTGCAGAGTTTGTTTACATATCACTTGGCCTATCTATACAGATATGGACGCTTGCTAAGATGGTGTTAATTAAAACCTGCCAGACAACTGATTCTGAAACTGGTTACATATGGGTGACATTTATTTTAGACTATATTTAGCTAAATAGTCATGAAGGGTCAACACAGCCCACAGCTGACTTTAAGATCAGCAGTCCCTTTGTCTCAGCTTCTGAATCTAGTTAGAAGAAAACTTCAGGTAGCAAAGATCTGACCTTTGTCTCAACTGTATTTAGGACTATTCTCTGCTGTAATGTTAGTAATACTCAAACACAAGCAGTCTCTTGCCTCTTTCTTCACTCACACATACACTGCCAACAAAATTTCTGTGGCTCATTTCAGCCAAAACTCCTAATCTGTTGGTTTCTAGACTTGGTTTTCAGAAACAACTAATTTCAGCCATTATTTCTAAAGTCTCAGCAAGAGAACAGGAGTATTCATTTCAGATTAATTGTTGGACTGCACACTTCCTCAGGAGGAAAGCAAAAATATCTTGGTTATTCACCTATCAAGTTACTGTCTTTGCATTGCTGAAAACGTTTTTGAAGAAAAGCTCTCCTGTCTAAATCATCTTGTTCTGGTTAGCTAATAAAATCACTGCATTGCATCCAAGAGCACTTTAGATAACTACAGATGTTAATATGGAGCAACAACTCACAGGAGGGTATTTGCACAGGATGCTGGCTTTGGTAGGGAAGCCTGTTCACATAATTACTGACCCTAACAACATGTTCTTGCCCCCACAGTTCAGTTCATCACCTCCTACTGCAGCCACTATAAGTAGCTGGGGACAGCATCACTTAGGAGATCTGGGTGAAGAATGGTCTTCAAAAAGGAAAGGAGATGGTAAAGTTACCTCAGTGGGGTTTTGTGTTTAACTAACGTGGTTAATTTCGGTGACAGTGACTGGGGGTTAGGAAGCTAAAATTATTTAAGACAGCTTCACAGGTGAAGTCAGGCTTTTGTGCATGCAGCTAAGCATTTGACAATATTCTGTTTTCAAGAAGCAATAAAACCCACTAAAAATAGACAATGGTTCACAATGGAGTCAAGAAACATAAATAAGAAAGATAGATATTTCAGCTACATAGTGTATCTCTTCTGTGGAGAAACTGCTAAAACTGAAATAATAACATGATCATTAGTTAGAGCATAACTAGATTGCTGGTTGTACTTCAATTACATTTTGCCACTGAATCATGCAAAGGCAACTGAGCTGTGAGTTAGTGTTATCAACTCTTTATTAAATTTCCAGACTTAATAGATGCCGAAGTGGCCTAGACTTAATAGATGCAGAAGTGGCAAAGCATCTTCTGTCTTCTCAAAATACAAAGCCTTGCTGCCTTCCTTTGCCTCTCTATAAACATGGCAACTATGCAAAGGTCTTAATAACTTGTTCTCCTCCTCCAGTGTCCTTTCCATTTATGAAGAAGGCTGCCACAGAAGTGGTTCTGTATATACTAATCTCATGTCACACTTACTAAGTTAATACTCATTGCATGAACTGCTTCCAACCCTTACAAATGCTAACCAGCAAGGGGAGGCTGTGACACTTCCTGACTCATGAAGACATGACAGGATATACAAGGAAAGAAAGGTCTTGTACATCCCATTCAAAACCAGGATATACACCAGAAAAAAAAAAGTCAAGAAACAGAGATACAAAACAGTCTTCAGGTAATAAATACTAGCACCAGAGTATCTTTTAAGAACATGCTTTATAATGAATACTTCTGAAGGCTTTAGCCTTCAAGAAAATTTTCACATGGAAAATCAACATGCAATACATGTGGCAAAAGAAAATAAGACAAATAAGAAAACAATCTCCAATTCCCTAAAATCAATCAAGTTCAGAAGTATCACTTCTAAATGAACGAAAATACATTAATTTAATAATTGTAGAAAATTTGGTTTATAACCTTTCATATCCAACCTCACGTTGTAGTTGCAAGGACATCAAGAATCACTCTCTGTGTGCAGCATTTAGTTACACATGCTGAAAAGCACACACACTGAAATCTAAATCTTAGCTTCTCTTTAACCTGATACAACATGATCTGATTTGCAGTAAAGGACTTACTGTAAGGTATCTACTTAATTAGTTTGCCTTTATCCTTAGCGACAAGTGCTTTTCTAGGTTTACTTTTAGATTTTTTTAGTAGATATTTTAGGGTTCAAAATAAATTCAAAGATAATATTCACAACCTCTCCCCTACACACACTTAAAGCATTAAACAATAATGCTAATAACTTAGAGAATAAATGTGCAGAAAGGTCTTGCATCCAGAGGCAATTTGTGTACACATGCCCTAACAGAACTAGTTCTCCAAAAAACAAAGCACTATCAGCCCAACTAAGACACATTTTTAAAGCTACTGGGATTTTGTTTAAAGGAATCATCTGTATTTCCAAGTATCTAAATGCCTTTCAAGAGATAAAACTACAGTAGCCATGTTAAGGCATTGTGCCAAATTGTGGACCTCTAACATCAGTTTACATAACTACACTGGCAAAACTGAATGCCAGAATTAGCATGGAAGTTTTTAAAACATGACAGCTGATGCACTGCATAGTCCAGTATTAACCTGTATTTCTCACCTCTTTTGGGAGCAGAGAAATGAAGTCTCTCTGAAACTGGGGCTCTATTACTTGCATCATGTGTTTTACTTGTGTTGGTTCACAACTATCAATGAGTTCATCTAAAGCAAGTAACTTCTCTGGTCCACTCCAGCTCTGCAGGTAAAAAGAGAAAACACATAAGCTTAGTTTAATACACTAGTTTGGTTTATATTAGTAAGTGCTGTTGCTTTGCCAATAAGGCAACTTAGTTTCCTTGTTGAGCTATATACAAGCATATAAAGAGCATTTAAAAAGCCAGTGAGATAAATGCTCATGCTAATTACACAAAAATGAGAAATTAATCAACACAAAATAGTCAAAATTACTACACTGATTCATAAGCTAAGAAAGGATTTATTATATACATGCATGCAGATTAGCAATTAAGGATAATAATATTTAATAATAATAATTAAATTAATTAAGCTTCTTTTGCAGTTGATGAAATCTACACACACGTTACAGACAATGAAGGGGTTGCAACAGAATGTGCTCCCTCTCCATTGTTCTCCATTGTGCATTCAAGTGAGATGATAACTCTTAACCTTTACGTTTCATTGGGTAGACCAAACTTTCAAGGAAAGGAGAGGAAAGGAAAGAAAGTAAGCTTTTCTGAAAGTATATTAGCTTCCTGCCTGCTTATTACTATGGGGTGTCCCTAAGTGACAATGCTGCCATTTCAGAATCCTGGCTAGAAACCAACCTATATTTTCTAAGTATCAATTTACACTTGAATGAACAGGGAATTTTGATTGGTAGTTTTCTTACTTTGTGTTTTTACTAAGAGGCACCATAAAATGTGAAGATTTTAATAAGACTCTCATCTGCAAGCACAGCAGATTAGTAGCATCATTTGTAGGAAAAAATTAGTAACAATGAGCTGCACATCTGAAAAACACATCTTAAGCTCATCTGTGCTCATCAAAGAATTTTGATTTGTTATGTGCAAACAATTTAAAGACAAAAATGATTTCTACAGGAAAAAAAAAGCCAGCAGTAACTAATTTAGCAACAGAACTAGAACATGAATAAAGCCTTAGATGGAAAATGAGACATCACAGTTTTTGAGAGCAGATTCACATTCATATTCTTGAATGTTTTCTACAGTGACATTTACAAGTAAATTAGCACATACAAATGATATTACAATTGTGGGAAGAGACTAACTTAAATTGAAAAAAAAAAAGCAAGGTATCTTACAACTGAAATTTCTGCATTAACCTGCCACATATGTCAGGACCTTTATTACTCCTGCTCTAAATTTCTGTTCTCTGGATTTGATTCTGAAAATTAACTCCATTCTCCACAATATGCGCAGGTTTGTATATTGTCAAGTTTCTGCAGAATATGGAAATTGAGAGTGAATGCAATGCAGATAAACAGCCCACTTCACTCCATGTAGAAAGATCATTGTGTTGCATCATTTACCCCTAATTAAAATGTTAAATTACTTAAAATGTCAAGAAAAGTATGATTTACACACATGATGACCCACCTGACTTTCAGGTGACCCCATTCCATTAGTGTAGTGAAAGCAGCTTTGAGCTGCCTTAATTGTGGACTGAGGACCGGCTGGGACAATTGTGAGAATCATAGAATGTTAGGGGTTGGAAGGGACCTAGAAGATCATCTAGTCCAACTCCCCTGCCAGAGCAGCATCACCTAGACGAGCTCACACAGGAATGTGTCCAGGCAGCTCT
>VWZO01017972.1:689144-699718 GCA_013396975.1 Bucco capensis
CATAAGGCTTATGAGGAAAGACTGAGGGATCTGGGCCTGTTTAGCCTGGAGAAGAGAAGGTTGAGGGGAGTCCTCATCACTCTCTATAACTAGCTGAAGGGAGGTTGTAGAGAGGTAGGGACTGGTCTGTTCTCCCTGGTGGAGAGTGATAGGACAAGGGGAAATGGACGGAAATTGCGCCAGGGGAGGTTCAGACTAGACATTAGGAGGAATTTCTTTACTGAAAGGGTTGTCAGCCATTGGAACAGGCTGCCCGGGGAGGTGGTTGAGTCACCGTCTCTGGAGGTGTTTAAGAGATGGGTAGATGTTGCATTGGGGGGCATCATTTAGCAAGCTGATAGGGCTAGGACAAAGGCTGGACTCGATGATCTTCAAGGTCTCTTCCAGCTGTAACTGTTCTATGATTCTACCTGAAAACTATCCCTTCTTTTTCCCCTTTGCAATTATGTTTAAATGTTACTATGTTCAGGCATGCAAAGCAGCTTTATAATCAATATAGATGACATCTTTGCTGCTTCTACAACTTCTACTTCATGCCTTCTGACTGACATACCGCCTATCTTTTTCTTGTCTTTCATTTCTAGATTTCTGCTCTTCCACAACCTACGTTTTTCTATTGCACAACTCTCATTTGCTAGCTCCAATCTGTACAATTAACAGCTTGTAGCAATTATATCCTTTTTCAATTACAGGTTTATTTAGGACACCTATTTTAAAGGGTTTAATTCCAGGTTGCTGTTCCCTATTACCGAGTTCTGTTAATGGAGGTCTGTCATTACAGAGACCTGCAGTAAGGGCTTTTCTAGAGCTTGCTTCTTTCTGTCTGAGTCTTAGATCAGCTACCAGGAACCCTGCAATCCTCCACCTCAAAGGTATCTCAGTCTGGATAAAACCTGTACATAAGGAAAATCCATGAAATAAACACTGTCTACAAGCAAGTAGCTTGTCACAGCAGGAGGGGTATGGGAGCAGCTGGTGCTCATGCCCCCACATAAACCCACCTCTAAGACCTAGTCTGGTCCTCAGGGCTGAACATCTGCACTACATGTGATGTGAACCTGTCAGGAGGAGTAGTGACTGGTTCAGACGCTTACATCCCTGCTATGGGTTGGACAATGTACAGCTGCTTCTGTCAGGAATCCAGTTTGTATGTATTAAAACTGCCCTGAGACCCAAACCGATGGAAAATAAACATGAATGATCAGGAGATGTGCTTTAAGTCTGCGCTATTCCTCTGAAACAAACTGGTAACGTTGATATAGCCAAAAGTGGTGCATAGCTGTAGAGTGCATCTCTCCCATTCTGTGTGTAGGGCTTGTACAGAAACACCAAACCCTTGACCTAGTCCCACCACATGATACAGAGCAGAAAATGCTGCAATGTTGGTTATGATATCATCTTTACTACTTGCTTCATGTAAGAGGTGGATTACTCAGTCACATATTTATGCATTCATGAGCATCTTCAGAAGAATAAGAAATGGAGGACAGTAATAATTTGAATTTAGGTAGCTTAGCCAACTATTTATTTAAAAGCAAGGAACAGTACTCTTGCCAGCCAGAAATAAAAAAAAAAGCATTTTGGACACTATCAAAACTGCTAAGGAAAAAATGCTTCCAATTTTAGGTAAAATAAGAGCATTCACTAGTTCCTCAAACTGATTGCCTATGCTTACTGTGTATGGAACTTTTCAACAACAATATTAAAAAAAAAAGCAAATTTTTTTATCCTATTTCTTAAATAAACCCCAGCACTGTAAGTATGTCAAGCAGGAAGAATGAAGAAAGAACTTAATTTTTAAAGAAGTTACCATCTCTGACTGAACTTAGCATGCAGATTTTTTTTTCCTCCTTATGGCAAGCAATTTGGCGAATTAAAAATATATCCTGCTTCAAATAAAAAAAAAAAAATTCCTGTAAAAGAAAAGATCTTGTGAAGATACACTTGGGCACTGAGTTTTAAAAATCTTATAGTGGATATTAAAAAGATCTGAAATCAAGAGCCACTGCAAAACAGACAAAAATACACAGGCCTTTAAGAAATTAAATAGTTTAAATCTATATGCTTTTCTATTTTTCTTCCCAGACTAACATTGCATTGAAATCAATAGAGATCTTCATTTTTCAAAGGAAAGTGCCACTACACTTCCAACTGTTTCTCCTTTCTGCATTAGGTTTTTGTCATTTTTAAAACAAAAGGCTTGCATCAATTATAACACATAGTAGCAATAATATATAAACGAATTTCAAAAAAAGGCCATTTTAAGTTTTCTAACTCATGAAGAGCTGTCTTGCTTTTCATCTGTAAAGATAACATACAAGAACGACTGAAGGCCAATTTACAGGTGAGAGACTTCAAAATAATAGTACATCACTTGTTACTGCCAGCTTCTATGCCAAAGGACAATTTTATCTGGAAATAGTACATATATCTAGCTAATGTGCCCCCAGAAAGTTAGCTTTAACGTTAATTGGAAATATATTTTCATATGAAATAAAGTAGTGCTATTAAGCAGGCAAAGAGTACATAAAGAAGAAAGCTCTCCTATTTCTATTTCTGTACAGGAAAAGCTTTCTATTGCAAGAACAATACTACATGTGGCATTTAATTCTGCCCTTTGGGCAGACTTAGCTCCCCTTACTAAAGTAAAAAGATGTGCTTTTATCATTTGCCCCTTTCATAAAACTCACATGGAAAATAAGCACACAGAAAATGAGGTGACTTGGCATTACCCATGTAACACTGAGATACAGCTACGTGACTCTGGAAGCTTTTGATTCTAAAATAAGGGACTCCCTTTTGTGAATACAACAAAACCTACCAGTGACAGGAATGATCAGTAAGTTCTACTCAATGATCTCCAGTTATGAGAGGCCTCCTTCCCTCTCTTTCTCTCAAGAGTACAAATCAGGATTTACATGTTCAGTATTAGTGCTTAATTGCAACTAAGTATTTAGAAAAATCAAATGTATCTAATTATGTATTTATTAAAGAATTGTTTCTACATTACTAACCCCAAATTTGGGACCCTAAAATAGTAACAACTTAATTGCATGCAAAATTTCTATGGGCTTGGAGTCCTTTCCCTTATCCTGACCAAACAGAAAACAGCATAACTTTTACTGTCATGTATGTATGCACTACTCTCTCAAACATTTCAGTGCTTCATCATCTTTTTTTAAAGCATGTAACTACTGATAACTAGTAATCTTCTGTGAGACAATACACATTGTAGCTAACAAAACAGCTTTTGTCAGTACAAAGCTTTTAACATTACAAAATGATAAAATACAATGTAGTGTTACATTATCATATACACAAAGTACCATTCAAATACGATTCTTAGGGGTTAAAAACACATATTTCTATGAACAGTCTCAAAAAAGAAACACCATAATAATTAAATGTGAATATTTCTAAGAAACTGAATGATGTGTACAAGAATATCTTCATTCCAAACTTCACTGTTTTAAGTAGATTATAAATGTGTAAAAATAAAATGGGAAGGAGTTCTACATTATTATTTTAATGTTCAGAACTGACAGTGATTGAGATCAATGGTATTATGTGGCATCATGAATCAAGCCAAAAGCACATTTCTGCCTGCAAAATTGGATGCTTGCTACTGTATCTACAATATTGCTTTTCTATCTTTGCCTGTTACAGTAATGGAAATAATGCCTTTATTAGTTAGTTATTCCTCCTGAAAATGTTTTTAGAAGTAACAGTTTATTAATCAAGACAGGAAGACATAATATTTCCATTTTTTGAATCAGTGACTAGGACTCATCCCTGCTCCTTAAAAATACAGAGCAAAACCATACAGTAAAGAGATCTCCATGGTACAGGTGATGGAATAGGAGCAGAGGCCTCCCCCAAACTGCGTTTGCATGAATGCACACAAAATTGGCTTAGGTGCTACCAGATTAGTGTCCACAAAGATTTCAGCTTCGACCTGTGCAAGTGGTCAACAGCACTGTCCTTCACACCTTTTCTTTTGTCAGGTTGAATTTTTGGGCATTGCTGAAGGCGGTTGGAAAAATACAGAAAACCTTTACCCCCTCCCTTCAACTGCATATGCATGTACTGGATGATATTGTGTTTAGTGTACAAAAAGCGTTAAAAATACACACTGAGTTTCCTTTTAATCTATTTTTGCTAAACTTTTCTTTCTACTCTTAGAAGACACCAGACTTATGAGAAATTTAGTTCTAGACCTCCACTGAAACAAACCATGCAGTACTGAGGTCTCCAAGTGAAAACATCTCAAATTAGCTTGAGGCCATGAAGGTAGTTTTTACATGTTGGACAGACATTGCAGGGTTATTTTATTAAGAAACTAGAGAAAGTAGTTATTTTTTGTGAATCTCTGAAGCAGCTAGCTGAAACAAGGAACGATTCCTTAAAGTTGATGCCCATTTGTTTTTGCAACAGTACACAAAATCAATGACAGAGACATTCTGGGCTATATAAGGAGGTCTGCCTCTACTGAAGCAACCTTTTACTTAAATCATGGCAGTAAGCTGCTTCAGATGTTTATTTCTCTAAGCGTTGGTTACCTGAAACATTTTCAGCCATTCCTGAAGGCCTGTTGGTGGCTGCACAGATGTAATGCGGCGACGTTGCTGTCCTTGGCCATTGGCTGCCCTCAGGTCCCCAAAAGTGGTAGGAGTGGCAGAGCATGGCACCAGCCCCGTAGTACTGCAACACAAATAGAAACTGACAGTCAAATGCAAAACATTACGGAAACTTTACAATTCTGTTGCAGAACAACAAAAAAAAAATCCAATACAGAATTTGCAACTATTACTTAAGCTCTTTAGCTTGGTGCAAAAGCAGTAACATGAAAAATTTTTCTGCTGGTCACTCAAGAGGTCTGTTCCCTCACTTTCATAAATCCACCTGTTTCTACCACTGCAGTACTAATTCTCCAGCTAGGAGGAAAATGGGGATCACCTTTCAAGGCTGAAAAATTACCACTCTGTTAACTGGCCAGCAGGTTATCTATAAAGATACAGGCTTATATATCCCTTTCCTTGCCAAAGTATTTCCTTTCCTTCTAGGCTGCATTTGTGCCTTTTGACTTGTGATTTAGAAAGTCAGAGCTCACTCTCACCTGTATGTGAAATGTGCTAGTGATCTATTTTTAGCTCTTAATACATTTTGTTGACAAAGAGCTAGTAGTATCAAGCAGTTCTAGTGGCTTAGTGGTTTGGAATTGGGCTTTGAAATACTCTAGTCTTTTGAAGTTTGTGTGTTGATGGAGTGACAGAGGAATTAAAGTGGGGGTGAAGTGAAGAGGGAAAAGGAGCCAAAGGTGCTCTCTGAATTACAGTTTGATTTTTTCACCCTGACATGTTAAAAACCAGCTCATTCATATGGGATGGAGCTTTTAAAAGAGCTGGGATTAAGCTGCTATTGTAGGAGTCTAAAGAAAGACAGCTGACTGGGTTTTCTTTTTCTTTTTTTTTACATAATGTAAAGTACTTCGTTCACAGAATATCAAAGTTGTATCCCCTAGCAGGAAATTTGGAACTCCAGTAGTGTTTGCACAAGCATGAAAAATTTAAATAGTGTGGGACTCCAAAAAAATCCCTTTGCTTTTGTGTATGATAAATCCAGCTTTCTAGTAGGTATGAGCTTCATGGTTTCACTGACTTTTCAGTGGCTACAAGAACAGCTTCAAATGATGCAAGGCAAGTTTGTTTTAATATTTATCTCATCATACTCTACAAATATTTCACTCTATTCTTCCATGTTCTGAAGAACATTAATAGCATGTCTTAACATTTACCCAAACTGGTACAGAAAAGTAAAGATTGGTTTGAACAGGCTTGCATTTAACTGTTAATTTTAGCGAGTAATAACAGAAACAGGTACAAAAATACTGTTTCACCGATGATGAACTCTCATAATGACATTTGTTTACTAGCTTTACCTGTTAAATGCAAAGAAAGTTCATCAAGTCTGCCCATTTTAAAAAGTGTGTGATACTAGTGAAAATGGAAACAAGCATGCACAAGAACTGCATCATTTGCCTAAACATTATTTAAATAAAAATATAATCCAACAGTATAAAAGTGAGAGGATTGGATGCCATTTAAGGATTCTTCTACACCAATGATGACTCAAAATCCAAGCAATGTCAATTCAAAGTGTTTTTGAAATAAAATGTATTTTTACAGCTTACTCATTCTCATCACCTGTACAGAGATCTAGCAGGTGGCCTATCATTTATAGTCCAAAATAAGGCTCTTAAAATTGGCTTATATTGGATCTGAGCAATACGTAGCCTTGAGCCTAGTCCAGTAGAACAGTTCCACTTTAATTTCTTCTGCTGTAAACTGGTTCTCAGTCAAAAATAGTTATTCAAAATAGGATCTAAAAGCCTCTTTCCTTTGACCTGAGATTAAACCACAAGATTTTTGTGCTTTATTTTCCCTGTATGTTTTCATTCCCCTGAAACAGCCAGTCAGACTTCTGTGGAAGCTGCACAAGTTCAGCAGTTCCTCTGGATCTGACAGCTAACACTTGACAAAGACTGTACTTCCCTTGTTGCTGAACTGTTTACTCCTACAGGAATGTAGAGAACAGTGTATCAGCTGAAGAACCGTTGGCCAACCAGAGTGTTCTTCCGTTAAACTGATTTAGACACCTGGAGAAGTTACCAACTTGAGACTTGAAGGGGATGTGAAAGCTGCAACACATGCTTCTCAGCAACAAGACGTTTCTTTTTCTCTACTGCAGTGTCTACACATCTGAAAAGCAACCCTGGAACCTGTTTCCCCTCTCTGCCCTGACTTTTCACTCATCATCAGACAAGGAAGAGAAGTAAAATATAAATTAGTTCTGAAAGATCCATCAGTGACTGAACACTACTACAGTGTGTTCAAATGAAATAACATCTGCAGACAGTTCTGGGAGGCAAGCACAATGCTTGTCAGAGGGTTAATGCTTACTACAAGGAAAAAAACTGTAAAATAGTGTAAATTCAAACAGGATGGGAAGCAGTGTGACATCTGAGTACAACCATTCTGGCAGCTACACGGTAAGAACTGCAGTTGTAAGGCACACACCCAAGGGCCCTAGTATACTACTTGTTCTCAGGTTTAGGAGTGCTTTACCCCACAAAGCATCTGACCAGAAGAGCAGCAGTTATTTGCATGATCTAGTACTATTCAGGAGTAGTAAAAAATCAGACTAGAACCGATAATACTTTCATATTGTGGATAACAAGTATGTGTGTGTTCCTTTTAAGATCAGATGGTCTGCTCTGCCTACATAAATTTCCATTATCTCATTCCTGTTTCCATAGCAAAGTGATACATTTGATCAGAGTTTGTAATAGTCTTAGTGTTTATCATTATATACCTTTTTAGGAATCTGATTGATTTTATTCCCAGGAATGCTTCAGCCCTTAAAAAGTCTCTAAGTAAATGGGCATGCTATATTTAGAATGAAACACAAACCTCAACCTAAGAAATGCAAGTCTGGCTACTTCATTAAAACTCATCTTCAGTTCATGTAATTTAAATTATCTAGGCAATACAAAAATGCTGATACCACCCTTTCTTTGCCTTACAATGCTTTAACATTATGAGGAGCCATGAGTCAGGCCTAGCAGTTGGAAAGACAGGATATACGCAAGGATCAGGATCCAGCAATCTGTTATTGCATGTCATTACCTTGTGTATTCTGAGACTTTGCAGGGTTTCTTTCCCAGAGAGAAAGAACGGACTTCGGAGCCATGGTCCAACTTTCTCTTCATCTGCAAGGTGAGGGAAAAGAGTAACAACACGGATTTAGTTACGTGACCAGCCTTCCTTACATATGCTTTTGTAAAATTAATCCATTTTTACCTTTAATATTGAATTTCAAGAAAGTTGACACTTAAAGGTGATTTAAAGCAACATTTTAGTATTTAGATCCAACAATATTTGATACATGTTTTATTTGGTGGAAGTATATATTATTTCTGGTTTAGGTTAACCTACTGGAATTACTTTCTTTCAATTTCCAAATTTCAGATGTGAGAAAGTATGCAGAACTCTTTGTTGGTTTATTTACTAAACTGTTCTCTCTCTAGACTCCTGGGAGGGGATGGAAAGAACTAAACCAAACCCCTTTATTCTTTGTGCTCAGGTTCATTGCTAAGTCTCTCATGGAAACGGTTAAATTTTAGGTAGCCTATGTCATGATATACCAAATACTCATCTTAGGGCCATAAAAAAAGGAATTCAAATACATTTTTTTCCTTGGTCTTCATATACTGAAAACATTTATAAGACTTCAGTGAAACTGACTGACAGATTAACAGACATTTCTACAAGAAGGGTTAGAATGAAAAACACTAAAGCGTGGTCTTCAATGTCACCCACAATTAGATATGATCAAAACCAAATAACAAGCATGGCAGCTGCTAAAAGGGAAAGCCGGTCTGCAAAAATGACCAAAGAGACGAAAACCAGTGAAAGCCATATTTATCCAGGCAGACAAATAAAGATTACTTTCTACATATTTGGGTAATCTTTAACCACAGGCTTTTGGACTCAATGGGACATATTTATGCCAAATACAGTTCCTGAGTTTTTTGTTGGTTTTCTTTTTTAAGATGTGATAGACCAGAACACTTTAGACAGCAGAAAAACATTTACTGCTGTTTACAACTGTGAGCTGAAAAATACACAAACTACTTGTATTACAATTTAGACTTCAGTTTGACTATTTGCTCCCTTTTTTCAAAATTTCATGTTTAAGATAGTTTAAAAGTTAGAATTTTCTTACACAACTGATTTGATCTTTTTTAATGTTACAGTATACTGTAGTTATTTAACAACTTACTGTACCTACCTAAAACCAAACCACCAGAACCCAAAATGATTCTCTAAAGCTTATAGTCCATATACTTTTGTTTGTGATTTTATTTTTTTCCCTATTTTTAAAGCAGCTTTATGGGCTTCCTTATAAACAGTCACTGTTGATCTTGCATTTTGCTCCACTAGTGATTACAAAAGAAAGCTAAATAAGGTTAACAAGTCTTGCTTTTACAGTAACATGTACAAGGCAACCAGAAGAGCTTGACTTGTAGCCGTGGTTTCTTGCCCATACCTCACATGGGACACTCCACGGAATTTCAGCAGACATGCATTCAGCCAGAATCACCCTGAGCACTGCTGAACCAACAACGTCACCCTTGTTGCTTCCCCACGCCCAAAGAAGAGCAGCCCCCTGCGCTGCCCCCAAGAAAACCAGTTGCAAGCATCACTGAAAAATAATGGGTATCATCTTTTATCACTGCACTACACAAGTGAGCCATCAGAACTACTGAAAGCATAAATAAGATGTTTGAGCATGTATTTCAGTATTTGATGGCAGAATTTTCAGAAAGGATTCCTCTCCTTCAAGGAAAATTTTTATTTCCAGCTTGCCTTTCTGAGAGGTTATCATCATCTTCCTCTTCTGCTCCTAACAGGAAGACGCAGTTTGCAAAAAAAGAAGTACGAATCCTGCAGTAGAATAAGCGGCTATAATGGTTTACTGTTTTGCGTTAGCAAAAAAAACCACAACAATTTGCAGTTCTCTATTCCGTTGCCTAATAATGGTTTCGCCCCTTTCTTTTAGTTGGGTGGTTTTTTTTTTCAGGTATTTTAGGGAACTTTCTCACGGGATCCATCACACAGACTTTCAGCATCTCAGAAAGCGGTAAGTAAATATATGGTCAGACACGTCGTTTACCATACGAAGAAGATAAAACTTTCTCTACAGCACAGAGATCTACTGCCAAGATTTAGACATCACTTAAGGGATCTGCACAGCCCAAAAATGCAGAAACCGCCGAGCACTAGGAAAACACAAAATTCTTTAGACGACGTTTATTTATTGAAATTATTTGAGACTGCGGTACATTAAGAAAGAAGGGGCAGCGAACTGCGTTCTGCATCCCCGCCCGCCACAGGCGCTGGCAGCTCTTCCCCCCAGCACCAGCATCAGCATCAGCACACTGCAGCCTCAGCCAAGCTCAGCCCTGCCACACCGCCGGCACGTTTCCCACCGCGGACCGGCGGCGCGGAGGACGCGCGGTTCCCCCCGACCCTGGCCCCTCCTTCCCTCTCTCCGCGGTCGCGTAGCCGGGTGCTGTTGGGGGTGGGAAGAGTGTGTGTTGCGGCCACTCACTTTGTAGAAGATCATCTTGAGGGTGCCGTAGAAGCCCATGGTGTCGGCGCGCTTCCCCTTGCGCGGCTGCTGCGCCCCGCGGGCCCGACGGCCGGGTAGGCGCTGGCAGTACAGCCCCTTCTCCGGCAGGTAGGTCACCGCCTCCCGCGCCGACATGCTCGGGCACGGCGGGCGGCGGTGGCGCTGCTCGGCCCAGCTCGCCTCGGCCCTGCCCTGCCTGCGCGGAGCCCCGCTGCCCGTGCCTGCCTGCCCGCCGGCCTGCCTCCTCCCCGCCTCCCGCCCCTCCGNGGGGCCCGGCGGCGGGAAACCGCCCCCGCCCCGAGACTAGAGCGGAGGGAAGATAGAGCTGCGTGGGTTGGGGTTACTCACCCACCCACCCTCTTTTTTTTTTTTTTTTTTTT
>VWZO01017972.1:699745-713690 GCA_013396975.1 Bucco capensis
TTTTAAATTTATTTTCTCGTCTTCCACCAGACCTCCTCGGAGCCGGGGGGAGGGCACTTGCCCCCAACCCTCACTGTGTGCCCCGAGAGCCACACGCTCTGCGGTTCTCCAGGCGGGAGCAAAACAAGCTCTTTTCCACTACTGACAATTACACTGCCACCCCCGGCCAACCTCGCTGGGCTTGTACGTGACTACACTCCGCGGACGGACCCAAATTAGTCCTTCCCAAGTGCGGTTAATTTTAGACTAATTTGCAATGCATTACAGTTTCGCCAGGGAAAAAAAGATGCTGAAATACCCTCTATTGGCTAGACTATAGAATAAACTGGGTCTGAGGATTTAGGAGTTGAAAGACCCGAATCCAGCAATTATGTAACAGACATTAAACCACTAATTGGCAGCATGGCAGCGGAGCCGCACCACGCAGGAGCAGGTCCCGGGTTTCCCTGGCGCCAAGCAGCCCTCCCCGCGCACCGGGAGCAGTCTGCGTGCACACACGCTCCCCTCTCCTCCCTCAGGCGACACCAAGCCATCTTAGCTCGGTTTTCAAATGCTGTGAACGGTTCTCACCTCTATTTCAGGGAAAGCGTAAGGAAAGCCCTAGGTAATTACTTGCTAAAGAACGCTCCTTTTCCCGTCTCTTCGTACTCTCTGCACATCAACAAACCTGTTCAGTTCACCGTTAACGGTTCGATTCAAGGGCACTGAAGTTTCTGACATATGGTTGGGCTCTCAGACAGATACCTGCAACCAGCACAACAGCTAGGAAGCTTTTTTTTTGTGTGTTGCTGTTTCTTAGTTTCTATACAGACAACTAAAATAGAAGACTCCAGTTTCTGCCATTTTTTCCTTGCTGGGTTTGTTTTTTGGGGTTTTTTTCCCTCCTGCAAAGTTTGGTGTCCAAGTTCAGAGCAGAGCATACCCAGAACACTATCTGAAACTGCAATGTTTCCTCAGGTGCAGTGGGAACTGGAGATGCACTCAAACAGAAGCACAGTCAGTTCTCACTAACCCTGAGGTGAAACCATCTTTATGGCCAAAACAGTTCCAAAAAAGTAGAAATAAAAACACACATCTAAAGGTGTGAAATTACTTCCGGAAAAAAACTGTCAGCTTCCTCATTAATACTTTAAAAAAAACCACCCTCATATGTTTCATAAGTATTATTACTTTATAATAGCTTAGCGTGCTAAGTGTTAGCACACTTAGATGAGGCAAAATCACTACCCCTACAGCACACAAGGTCCTGCATCTATACAGTTTTAGATATTTGCCATCCAACACTGAGTCCTCGTAGTCTTTTTGTCTCCCAGTGAAAATGGTTCTGCCCATCACATCTTGACATTTATGCCATTATCCATTAAACTGCAGTGCTGTATATTTTATGAGAACAAAATGGTCTTGAGTTGACTTCATACCTCAGACACGAGCGGAGCTGTACATATCCCAGGAGACTACTACTGTCTTCCTTTGCTAGCATATCACATGCAAAGGAGAAGGTAAAAAAAAAAAAAGGCTGCATATACACATTAAATAATCACAAGCAAATTAATACCCAAATCATCAGAGTATGAAAAAGAATTCAAACATTATTGCTGTGGGGATTTAGACATACTTCATATATATGCATGCATAATGCCCTGCAACGAACGTTCACAATGATCTCTGCCCCTTTTCTAGTCTGTGAGTGCCATTGATGCAGAGCAGGGATGACAGCTGCTCTTCCTCCAGCAACGCAGTGGGCACTGGCAGAAAAACCTCAGGGCTCAGCCTCTTCTCCAGCTCAAAGGCAAGTGTAACCTAACAGCATAACTAGATTTATCTTTTGAACAAAATTTGCTTTGGTGTAAGCAATCAACGAGTTGCATAATAATTAGAAATTACTATTTTCCTCTCTTTTGAAATATTACTATTGCCAATTCCTTCCCTTTTGATAATGAATGGCAGATATTATCTCACGGTAAAAAACCACTGACTTAACTGCTAATCTCTTTGCCTTAGTAGGACCCATGCAGTAACCCATGCTAGTGGTAGAAAACTTGGTATATCAGCTATTTTCTGCCAAAAATGTTTCATTTTTTTCTTAGTATTAGATACACAGATTCTGACATTTGAGTGGTGACCATCTTTCATCTAGCAGTCTGCCTTTCTCAGAGAGAGTAAAAAATTGCATATGGATATGGCTCTGGTTCTCACATATTTAGTATTTTTCTCTATAGAGGCACCACTTTTGGTTCTCTACAAATAAAAAATCATCCTCTCTACATCAAATTAACTTTGATAATCTCTGGGTAGTTGCAAGACCACTCTGGTTGGGTGTCTGCCCTTCCCCAAAATGCCAAACGACAGCCTAGGCACTCTTGTAGTCAATGGAGAGGAACATGTTCCACCAGAAGCTAAAGGCACCTTCTGTTAGGCTCCTACTCTAAATTATTGTCTAGAAAGTGCTTTCAGTCTCTCCCTTGACTTTGAGAACTCCTGACCTCAAAAAAGTTTCATGTCATCAATACACCACACTCTCCATTTTAAGAAACTACCTCAAGGCTTTGCAAAAGTAACCAGGAACTGCCCAACCCAAGAAGACTGAGCAGTGCAGAAGGTCACACAGCTTCACTCTGCACCTTCTTGGAAAATACAATAGTGAAAGAATAAGATCTCAACCCCTCAGATACTTCTGAGAAGATGATGGGAAGTAGCAGAGGTGATACATTCTTTTACATCTCTACTGCCATTTGCAATAATATTTATTGCAGTAACTTAATATGGTCTAGGAATACTTCATGGTATAAAGTAAATGCTCAGCACAAGTTGAGGTGCACTGAGGAAGACTATAGTTTATAAAACAATGTTAAGAGAAAAACCAAAAGTTTCCGTGTTTCTTTCCCTATTTGATACCTGTTCAACTTCAAAGGTTGGTTGAATTTTGTTTACACTGCAGATAGTTTTTCAAGCTTTTAAAACCACGAACAGCATACAATTCATGACACTTCGAAAAATGTCTACACCAAAATTACATAGTTTCCAGTGGACTCAAGTCCAATCTTATCCGTTAGTGCTGCCAGCTCTTAATTAATAAAAATTCACACCATCCAATTCTTTTCCTGTTGGCAACATTTCTAGCACCTTTACCCATTTGTCATGTGGCACGCTGTAATTAAGACCGTCTATTACTTCTAATGAAAGACTAGAATGAATTACAGAAATCACCCGCAGAGCTATATAATCCCCAGAAGAACAGAGATTACAGTGCAACAGACCAAAAAAACAACATTTTTGAGTGGAGAGACCACAGGATGGATCTGGCCATAGTAGTGGCCAGTCAGCACTTTGGAAGTACACTGGAGCTTAAACTATGTAATGCAAAACCCGTAATTGGCATTTCACAAACACATATGTGTATTAGGAGCATAATGTGTGCAGGAGGAAGTGTGGAGCAATATGGTTTGGTGTCTCCATTAATATTGGTAAATGCATCATTCAAGACAGTGCCAGAAGTGATTCTGTCTGCTGCATTTAGCAGACATTCAGCAGACTGACTTCTTTAGAAACATTTCAGAAGAATTTTTGTCGTCTAACAGAATTGTGGGGTTTTTTCCACCCAGGAAACCAAACACCCTCATCAAGTGGGGCCAAATCCTTAGCTGCAGAAGATTCACCCTGGGGAACAGCAAAGATAATGTGGGAAAGACAGTCACGCCTAGTTACTTTTTTCCTTTTCTCAAATTTGTACTTGCTTAGGTTTTAAACACTTCCCTTCTGCTTGATAATCTAGTTTGGGCAGCTGCAGCAGCCAGCGCTTTGTCTTCTGTGTTTGACCTCTTCCTCTGACCACATACTTCATTTAATTTGCCAAATGCTCCCATTCAGGCAAGAATCTGGCCCAACAGAGAGGTACTTCTGCCATCTGCTTTACACATTTAACTACAGCTTCGCTTAGCACACCTACATTTAGAAGCCTAAGTTCCCCATTCAGGTGATGAGAAAGGCAGATGCTACAGACCAACTTGTATGAAGTATTACAAGAAAAAAAAAAACCCCATACATTTTCCAAAGTAATTCATGGCAGGCCTTTTCTCTACACAAGGACACCACTATTATTGTCAGATCTTTTTCCTTTTGAACATTCTGTGGAATTAAACAAGCGACCTACTGGGATTTCCACATTGTCATGGTTTCTCCTGGTTTGGCTTGGGCTAGGCAATGGCCTTAAGGCTGTTGCTAATTTGAGATTTATAAGCATGCATCCCATGTGCTGAGCTGGTCAGATTTTACAGGTAAATTCCATACCTTTTGGCAGAGCGAGAAAAAGTTTTAGGACACTGACCAATTAAGGAAAAGTGATATTCGGGTAACAGGCAAGGTTCAAGGGCACAGCATACGACACACCTTATCACTCAGGTGTAACTGTATGTTTGTGTAGAATATACAATTAGTATTGATGCAACAGAAAAGACTTGGAAGAAATGAATTTAAGTGCACCTGTTTGTGACCAAGAGCTGCTATGCTTCAAGTATACACCAAGAACATGTGCAGCTTGGCTCCCTAGAAGCAGTTTAGATAGAGGAATTTCTACTCAATTTAGTTATGATGCCTGCAGCAGGCTTAGAGAGATCTACTCCAGCACATTTGCTTCAACATACAGAAAGAAATTCAAGCTTATGATTTTGTGTAGTACAAGTCAAACATAACCCTGCACATTGCAATATACACTGATCAGTAGCTTACTGATCAATGACACATTTTTGTAGTACTGATGAACTTAAGGCTAGGGATGATGTAGGGAAAGCAACAGGAACTTTGCTATGGGAGGAGGGACACACAGATGCACTATAGAAAACTGCAGTCTCCTCTAGCTTACTTAAATGGAGTGGAGAATACATATTACAAAGTATGATAGGTAGGACTGAATTATTTTACTATTTGTATAATGTTTCTTGGCAAAGCGTTTTGAAGATTGCTTTCAAACTCAATTTTTCCACACATTATTATTCTTTATTTCCATGCAAAGTAAGGTACTGTAGTTAAACAAAATCGTAAATAGCCACTAAGTTTTGTTTTTTGCAGGGAAGGAAATGGCATCTATAACAACTGAAAAAGCAGATTAATACTTATTAATAAATTCTGATCTTATTAGAATAGTATGAACTTTGATTAAACATAGACCTTTCAAAACAGTATTTATCTGTAGCAGGGATTTCGATAAACCACTTCCTTTTAAAATTTGTCTTTAAATAAAAGAGTAAGTTTTAAATATATTGTGATAGGATTCCAAAGGTGTGCTAGTTAATGGCCACAAAAACAGCTTTAAAAAGGACTTACACGTGAAGTGTACATAACAGACTTCAGCATGGGATATTTAGAATAAACTTCAAATTATGTTTTAAGAGCAGGGAGATTGCAAATATAGGCTTAATGTAATATGGCATCACTGTGTCTCCAGCACAGCAAACTCCCCTTTGAAGGTCATACCTCCTGTCCTCTTTATTGGTTGCCTGTAGTTAGGCACAGAACTTGCAACATATGCTTGGATGCTTATGTTATTTAAAGGAGTACAGCCAAAGCTGTCATACACCAATTAAGAAATGGACAGTTTCACACACTGTTTCTTGGTGGCAATACCAACTTAAAGGTGTCCCAGTCTCACCTGCTCATTCCCATCCCCAAAAGCCTCTCGTCCTTATTTCTGCAGGACCAAATAAATGTAGAAATGCTCTGTGAACTAGAGTCACTAGCTGATGTGGGGTGAGGAGAAATAAAGTATTTTTCCTTTATTTTTTCTTTTGATCCAGTCACTGGTTTAATTTCCCACCATGCCTTCACAAACAACTGAGCCAGCAGAAGCAAATGAGCAATTCACAAGCAGGGCACAAAGTTCTTGAGCCAGCTACACCACTGAGAAAAAGGTATGAGGAACTGTGACCCAAGTGTCCCATGCAGAGAGCCTAAGCCTATTATTTACACCTAGAGGCATCATTCTCTCAGCCATAGTTTGATGTGGATTTAAAAAAAAGCAAAAAAAAAAAGCAGCAGTCTCTGCACTCGTGGCTGCCCTTGGCCATTCATTTCTACACTTGTGTAACCTTCTCAGGTGTGCCACCACAGCCTTTGTTGTAGGGCTGTGTGGTCAACCAGGGTGGCAAATGACCTAAGGATGCTGTTTTGCTGGGCTATTTTTCAGCCAGGTCAGATTCCCCATCTCCCTCACTACACGGCCACAGAGATGTCTGTGCCAGCAAAGCCTGCTCCCCTTTTTAACTTCCCCAAGCCCCAAGAAGAGCTACCTTAAATGCTTGCCAAACTATAGCCTTAGGTGAAATAGCATGAAACTGGGGTTTAGGCTTTGTCCTCCAAACCCAGGGAGCTATATTATTACCACAGAGTAACTTATTTGCCTTGAAAAACATACTTCAGTCTCTGTCAAATGGAAATAGACACTCAAATATTAAAGTTTTCCATAAAACAAGCACAAGGTGAACCACAGGCAGGGGGTATAATGTCAACCTTCCTTAAACATGCCACGTTAAAACTCCAGGGAGCCTGTCTCATTAGAACTGTATATTATTTCATTGAAAAAAAGGCCCAAAACAGTTTCTTCCCAAACCAGTTTTTTTTTCTTGTTAAAGAAAAAGAGAAATCAAGACAAAAATATCTGTGGAGCTAGGCTTCACGTTGCTTTTAATTCCCTGTGACAGTAACCACATGCAAGTTTCCTACAGAGAAATCTTGTATGGTTTGTTTTAAAACTAGCAATATTATCATATAATAAACATTTTTCATAATGCATATTCATAAAAAAGAGTAGAGGTTGCTAATGCAACCTGCACTTTCATGTACTTGACAGTACTTTCCATGCAACAGGGACATTATGAGTTGCTTTTCTGCGTTTTGTTTCTACACAGTATTGTTACATTATTCATTTTTCAAAGAAAGGTGGAGGTGTTACACATAGACTCCCAAATGAAGTGGTGGAGTTACCATCCCTGGAGGTATTCAAAAAACATGTAGACATGGAACTTCGCAACATGGTTTAGTGGCATGGTAGTGTTGGGTGGACAGTTGGACTTGATGGTCTTAGAAGCCTTTTCTAACCTTAATGATTCTATGAGTCTACATAATGCATCTTGCAAAACATTCACTAATGACAGCAGAGCTTCCAAAGAACTGTGTCTCCATTCATTGTGCTCCTATTAAAGTTAACTATAATCTATTTATTATATCATTAAACTTAATATATTGTAAGATGAATTCTATTTATAGATGCAGTAATAGCTGTGCTAATCATTCAAGTTCACATTGAAACAGTGAGGGCTGTGCTTCTGAGACACAGCAGCAGTTTCTTCAGAGACCAAAGCACTCCTAAATTTCCCCCAGAGATGACTTTGCATCGTACATCCTGCACAAGCCTGACTGGCACGGCACAGGTTGCTGTGGCCAGTCAGCCTGGTGTCACCCTGCCCTGCTGAACAGTCCCCACAACCCACTGGCACCCACACATGCTCTGTGGAGAAAGCTGGCACCATGAATCCAATCCGGGTTCCTCCCTTGGCCAGCTCTTCTCCTGGATATCCCTACACACAACGGAAGTCAAGGGCTGTGGCTGCCAAGCCAGCAGCTAGATGCCACTTGAACACAGGGTATTCAGTCTGGGGCAATACAAAGACAGGACTCCACACCTTACTACTGGGGCATTTAGATAGTTGCTTTCTAAAATACCACCCTGGGCTCTATTTTTAGTAATTTTATCTTAGCTTATTACAGTAATTTCACAGATTCTGCCTGTCATGTATTCCATAAAGTTAGAAAACTATGCACTTGACAGTGTTCTTAAATTGTGCCATAGGCGCACAAAGCACAAGCCCTTCCTTGCTGATTAAAAGATGATGACCACAATACCCCACCCCAAAAATAACCCTAATAGAGAGCAGTTCCTTTTTTCAGTATTTCAACCATGTAGTTGAGTTGGTTTTGTTTGTATTTATAAGAATGCTTCCAAATTTTCAAGCATTTCTGCCTTTGAACACCGGTGGTCAAACTGTTTTCACTCAAATAGCAGCAGTTTGGGAAATCACTTTTGTACAGAAAAAGAAAACTGCTTGGACTTGCAAGGTTTTCCAAAAATGTCTGTCCTTTGCACTAAATACAAAAAGACCACCGGTACCTACTGCCTGTTTTCTGTTAAGTTTTCCATTTTTATTTTCTTTGGAGATAGCTTAACTTTGATTGCCAAGAGAAATGTTTATTTATCAAGCATAATTTATAGAAATCTATTTACAAAATTGTTTCTGTTCCTCATTTGTGGTTCGTGAGAATGATAAGGGGGTTAGTGGTGAGCCTTTAGGCTACAGGCAGAAGAATTCCTGGAATTACAGATTATACCAGAAGGATATAGGAAGAATTTAAAGAAAAAACTATTAAAAATGTCAAATCTCTTTTCCTGCTTGTGTTACCTAAAAAAAGCACAAACATTACAAAACCAAGCATTCAAAAGAGTTTGAAATGATAGGTGTAAGATGCTTTTACTCCTAAAAACCTGCTTACCTAGACAGTCCTCTGCATGGAACATACTAAGCAAGCCACAGATTCTGTGGAAAAATTACCATCTGAGGTTGTAATTTAAGACACATCGTCACCCACATGTGCACAAGCATCAAGTTTGCAAAGGCAAACTTGCCAATGTTTTAGGTGTGGCATCCTGGCAGGATTTTATAATGTCAATGGAATTTAATTTCTCCTCCCATCATCTTGCAACACAGTGATTCCCTGTTTGGTGTGCCAGTGGCATGAAACAACCTGAGCCTTCACATGATGCCCCACTGCTGCAGGTAATTGGCAGGGAGGAGTATAGCAGGATGACACCCTTGGGGCAACAGCACTAGAAGATGAAACATGATGTGCCAGTAAGTTTCAGGGCAGTTTGCCGATAGCAGAGGGATAGGACCCACGGATTTTAGCTTCAGAGAGGAGTTTGTTTTGTTGAATGTTTGGGAATATCCTAGGCTTCCCTCAGCCCTTTCCCATCCTTGCTTCTCTGTAATCACCAGCCCCAGGGTTCTCCATTCCCCTGCCCTCTGCTCCCTGTATCAATCTCCTGGCCGAGCAAGTCCCTGTTAGTTTCCTCCTGCTGGTCCTCTCCACAGCATCTCAGTCTAACAAGACATACTGTCCCACCTTCTTACTACTTTCCTTTTCCATCCACTTCCATTGTTTTTTTTTGTTCCCTGAAATCGAGGGGAAGTGTTTTTTTATACAGTGTCCAAGCAACTACAAGTGGGTGGTGGGGGTGGCCAGACTGCAGGACATAGAGGATATTTGGCTTTTCCCCCCATATTTGGCCACAACTGCTGAGCAGCTGGAAGCAGACACTGCAGGGAAAATGCAGCTCGGTCCATGTTGCCTTTGGCTATGGCATGCTGGGTGAGTCCAGGGGAAGGGTGCAGGTCAGTCTGGTCAGCACTATGACCTGGTGGGACACAGATTCCTCACAGTCAAAAGCATCTCTGGTACACACAAATGGTTATTTTTCAACAACACACGCTCTGCCCTACCAGTAAGTGATGGTGGTAGTGATAAAGGGGACAACTACACATTATACCTGCTTGATCCAGTTTCCTTTCCTCACCACAACCCATGCCTAGGGTAGAGCACAGAGAAAGGGGTTTACTCATCTTCCAGGAGCCCTCATGATTTATTGCCATGACGACTCTCCCTTCTCCAGAGGCCTGGGGAAACCACAATACCAGCTGGTTTCTCCCCAGTACATTCTTCCAGCCACAGGGGAATCAATGCCAAACCTTTGCACAGAAGAAAGGAATGCCAGGCATGCTGGGGTCACACCAGATGCTTTGAAGCTTTGCTAACCCACTGTCATTAACCTTATGCTCTGCAATTTCATGTCAAAAGAGGGTAAAGGTGGAGGAGCAGGCCAGCACATCTTCCCCATCTAAACAAACTCTTCCATGAACAGGTGCTTCCAGCCTAGAAACCATAAAACACACTTGCCTGCCTCTACAAGAAATGTAGCATTACACTGCATTATTTAGGGTAAACAGTCCCTCATCCACAGGAGAATTGCTAATAATTTCATTTTTTTTTTACACTAAATCTAGCATCGTTCAGGTAAGATTAAGGATCAATACCTCTAACATGTTTGAGCCTCGAATAGATATTTAAACCAGAGATCTCTTATAGAATGCAACAAGTATGAAATAAAGTGGCACATTTCACAGCGTTTCAGAGAGATTTTCAAACCTAAGAACCACAGCATAAAAAAAAAAAATGTCCATACCTGTCCACTGTTGTGTCTAAGCTTCTTTTGGGAAACCATTTTGTTCAGTAAAAGCTTATGCCTCCTTTATCAAGCTAGATTCATGCTTGAATTAAAAAATTCTAAGTCAAAAAAACCCGTTTCTAGCCTCAAGGAAAACTGCATATTGCAAACTTCATGTAACCTCAGACATTACATATTTAACTATTTCTCCCAAACTTCTGACAGCTTGCCAGTACAGTGCAATGCAACTGATGCGCTCCCCAAACCTATCCATTCACTGTGGGATAAAGAGCAAGTCAGTTATCTAAATTCCTGGGTTTTGAAACTTACCATTTCTTTATTTATAGACAGGATAGAGCAAACTAGAGATTTCAGAGATTTTTGGCTTGCTGTTCTATTCGCTTGTAACCACAAAATTAGATGGCAACCATGCTTTTAAAGTTTGCAATTGTATGGAAGCTCTTAGTATTTCACAAATCCAGTTACTGAAGGAAACGTAGCCCATCTACCATTACTGATTTACCAAAATAATTAAATACTACAAAGCATAATGTCTAGGAATAGTCCATGTCACCAATGTAGTTGGCTGTATGGGGAGGTTCATTCTTTGCATCTTAAAACTATTTTAATATTCTAGAAAGACGTAAAACATTACATACTATTATTTGAAATTAGTCCCCGAGAAGAGGGTTTAAAGATGCTGCAATAATGCCTGTGCAAATGTACATCCTAATTCCTATTTCTTCTCTTTTGCTGAAAGCAACTGATGAAGCATGTTATTAGCTATAACACTGCTAAAACGATGCCAAATCTTCTGACAAATCTCTAGGGGTTTGGTTTTTTTTGCCCATTCTCCTATCATTATCACATTCCATCTCCAATATTCAAACTGGTTTATGCATGCCAATCTTTCTCAAGAAATGGCAAAAATTTCCTGCTATATGTCATAGGCCTGCTGACACAACAGGGAGAGACTGAATGGAAGCACAAAAGTGAAGTAGGAGAGAGGAGGACAAGAGCACCAGTCTGGTATTTAGCAGAAGTCTCAGTTTTCTGCTCAGAAATTTGGCAGAAATTGAAGTGCAGAGTACCGTTAGGTTCCCTGTAATTCAACCTTCAACACAAGCTTCACACATCATGAGGCCTCTTCCCTTTAGTCTAATGCCATACATAGAACAAACCAGCACCTTGAAAACTGGCTAGGTATGAATCATTCTCATTTTACTATCTATCTCCAACAAAACATGCTACAAACCACTGACCAGATCATTTGCTTATCTCCACCTACATTCAAATCTCCGTGCAGTTATTCAAATACAGCCCCAGTTGTTACCCAAATTCCTCCTTGGGACAAGACATGAAAATGGTCACTTTTGTCCCTTGTTAATGCATAGATAATGTTTAGAATACTTGATTAAAAAGAAAATTCTGGGAAGAACTAATTTGCTGCTTGCATAAATATATTTCCTCATTAAAATTTGATTAAAACAGTCTTAATGGAATACTACAGCCTCATTCATGCTTTTGAATAAAGTGATTTAAATAGGCAACTACAAAGTTTAAATACTCTTTTTCCCAGCTAACTGTCGACAGCTTTTCTACAGCCTGCAGGGACAGGTATGACTCATGCCTACACTGTTCTTCAAAAACTATTTTAAAATGCAGATTTTTTTCCACTGGTCTATTGTGCTTTACAAGTAACTGCAAACTGAGGCTAAAATTAGAAGGCAGACCACTATCACCAGAGGGATTAAAAACTCCTAGGCTATGTTGACTCAAATAGCTGAATTGGTTGACCAATACGAGGGACTCTTATGTTGGTTCCTACAAGACTTTCGGTAAACTTCATTCAAAGTCTCTCCTGGTTACAATTTATTTGAAATTCCTATGTTCAGAAACAGCAGGTGGGCTCCAGATTTCCATGAAACATTATGCTGAGCAATCCTCTTATCCTCCGATACGCAGGATTAAAAAAAGTTAAATCTAACCTAAGCAAGCCAGCAGGAGAACACTACTTGGTCACAAGTCATCTGGCAAAGGTTTGGTTGTTTTGGGTTTGTTGTTGTTGTTGTTGTTTTAGACCAACAAGTACAACAATAGCAACTTATGTGCTAATATTTACTGATTTTCATTAACACAAAGTTAGTTTGGTAAAAAACTTATTTAAGAAGGAATCCAATAGCCTTAAGTTTAGACTGAGCAATCTACCTGTCAAGGAAAATACAGCAAAAAATACTAACCTCCCCTACAATTTACAGCAGCATTTTAGCTACTGCAGACTACTGGGTTAAAAGCCAAAACAGTAAGATACATTTCAACTTAAGATAGAGATGTCAGTCTCCTTATCAGAACAGTCCTTCAAAGAGCCCTCTGAAATCCTCTTCCTTGTAGAGAGACAAGCTTCAAATCTGTGGCAAGATGTGTGGTCTACTCAGTAGAAGTACACACTAGGTGCTCTCAGAGTAGTTATCTCATTAACCAGAAAATCTGAGTATGCTTTGCGATTCTTTATGCAAAGTAATGGGAGAAAAATGCTAAGTACTTGATTTGCCATGTCACACAGGAAAGTTAAATGCCAGCAGGTGAGGATGCCAAGAAGCAAGAATGTTTACACTAACTGAGATTTGTTCGCTTTCCTGTTCATGGTAACTAATTACATTACTACATTGCATGGATCTAGTTTAAGGTATTTTTTTTTTCTTTCACAGCAGGTAGACAGCTAGCTGTTGTGTGTAGTTCTCTGAAAAAACCTAGAAAAACGTGAATAGTGAGCTGGGTTAGCTTTTCAGTACTACACACTAAATGTAGGAAAGAGAAAAGAGGAAGACTCACCCAGATCCTGCATTGATCTAAAGCATGGGTCAACAGCTCCAAGACACAGAAAAAACATTTTATTCGCCATTTCCAAGTTCCAAGGGACATCTGTTACAACCTAAAAGGTATCTGTTTTGAAGAGCTGTGATCCTAAAGCTGTTCTCTTGAGCAGAGGCAGTGTACACCAAGGTTAAAGACATGACTGTAGCAAAAGAAATCTCATCTCAGAAGGAGAACAAAAAAAAAAAGCGAGGAAACCAATCATCATGCCCCCTCCACTCACACAAAAAACTACTTTTTTGTTGCACTAGGAATTAGAAATCTAACTTACAAGTTTAGAATAATAGAATCATTTGGGTTGGAATGGACCTCTGGAGGTCATCTAGACCAACCCCCCTGCAGTGGGCAGGGACATCCCCGACTAGATCAGGTTGCCCAGAGGCCTGGCAAGCCTCACCTTGAATGCCTCCAGGGATGGGGCCTCAACCACCTCCCTGGGCAACCTGTTCCAGTGTTCCACCACCCTCGTGGTAAGGAACTTTATCCTAATATCAAGTCTAAATCTACTCTTCTCTAATTTAAAACCATTGCCCCTTGTCCTTTCACTAAAGGCCTTTGTAAACAGGCCCTCTACAGCCTTCTTGTAAGTTCCCTTTAGGTACTGGAAGGTCACTATTACATCCCCCCAAAGCCTTCTCTTCTCCAGGCTGAACAATCCCAGCTCCCTCAGCCTGTCCTCATAGGAGAGGTGTTCCAGCCCCCTGATCATTCTTGTGGACCTCCTCTGGACCTGCTCCATCAGGTCCATGTCCTTTCTGTATTGAGGGCTCCAGAACTGGACACAGTATTCCAGATGAGGTCTCA
>VWZO01017972.1:713763-794200 GCA_013396975.1 Bucco capensis
GTGTCAAAGGCCTTGCACAAGTCCAGATAGATCACATGCACAGGTTGTCCCTTGTCCACTGAGGTAGTCACAGTATCGTAGAAAGCCACTAGGTTTGTCAGACAGGATCTGCCCTTAGTGAAGCCATGCTGACTGTCTCTGATCACCTCCCTCTCTCCTCCATGTGCCTTATCAGACCTTCTAGGAGAATCTGCTCCATGATTTTCCCAGGCACAGAGGTGAGGCTAACAGGTCAGTAGTTCCCAGGCTCCTCCTTTACACCCTTTTTGAAAATGGGTGTAACATGCCCCTTCTTCCAGTCACTAGGGACTTCACCTGACTGCCAGGATTTCTCAAATATTATTGAGAGTGGCTTGGCGACTAC
This sequence comes from Bucco capensis, assembly GCA_013396975.1. Lineage (NCBI taxonomy): Eukaryota > Metazoa > Chordata > Aves > Piciformes > Bucconidae > Bucco > Bucco capensis. The sequence continues at coordinate 714,128 of VWZO01017972.1, forward strand.
ATCAGCCAATTCTTTTAGGACTCTGGGGTGCATCTCATCAGGTCCCATAGACTTATGTATGTTTAGGTTCCTCAGGAGGTCATGAACCTGATTTTCACATACAGCAGGAGGGAATTCACTGCCCTGGTCCCCACCTTGTGATTTTTTAACTTGGGAGGTGTTGGGAGAGAGGTTGCCAGTGAAGACTGAAGAAAAAAGGTTGTTGAGAACCTCAGCCTTCTCCTCATTGGTTGTTATTAGTTCTCCATTCTTGCTCTTCAAGGGGGGGATGTTTTCTTTGATCTTCCTTTTTTCATTGATGTACCTGTAGAATCCCTTCCTGTTATTCTTTGCATCCTTCGCTAAGTTGAGCTCTAGCTGTGCTTTAGCCTTCCTGACCTCATCTCTAAACCATTGGGCAGCATCTTTATACTCGGGTTCCCAAGATCCCTGTCCTTGCTTCCTTTAGCAGAAGCCCAAGTATGAAAACAGTGATACCAGCCTCAGAAGCAAGAACGACCAGCAGGATGAACCCAATTCTCTCTTCTGGAAGGCTGTTTGTCTAGTTTTAGATCTACCTAAACAAGCTAGCAAAGTCTCTTCAACTTCTGAGGAGAATTTGTGCTCAAGGATGTGTCATACCTACAGAGAACTCAATGAGTAGTTCAAATACAGTCAATCTTTTCTCTCTGCTGAGGTACTACTGTCAGGCTTAGCACTTGATGAAACATAATATGTAACTGGTCTCCAAACAAGACCTCACCATGCAACCAGCTAGCTGATGGTGTCAGTAAACTTTTTGAGTGTAGTGTGAAGTTAGACAGACAAATGCTGCTGCCATGTCATCCAGCATGTCATCCTGTCATGTATCTACCTAATGCTTTCTAACAGAAGTTTGAACAGTAATATCTGAAAGTGAACAAATCTGGTCCTGCCCAATGAAAACCTCAGCCTGGAAGAAATTATCAACTCATTCCTTCCAGACAACATAAGAATTTCAGGAATGCAAATTAACAACTGCACGCCCAACAGGTCTTTCTAATCCTTCTACCAGTCCTTCCAGCTTTTCATCTCCTCAAAACAAACCCACAGTTCTCAGAAACACCCTGAAAGCGTACACTGCTAAGACAAACTTTCCCAGTACTCAGAGGTCTTAAGAACTCCTCCACCCGGAATTAGTGTCTTCAAAAACGTTTTTAAATGAAAAGGAAAAGAGGAACAGCTTGCAGTAGTTTCCATATAATATAATTATACAACCTTTTATCTGTATGGATGCCAGCACAGAATTGCATTATTCCTTTCAATGCCTTTGGGAATGAGGTGAGAAAATTATCTTGATCTGCATTATACCAGCAACAGAATTGAGTATATTTGCTTCTTCATGTTAAACTAATTTTAAGGAGTTCCTAATACATTTGTTAGCACTTTTTGAAAGTATCTCAAAGCTGGAAAAGAATAGATAGCTCAATGTGTATGATATGGGCTTTCCAAGTAACAGCAATATTCCTTGTAATAAGATCACCCTTTCAAAGTAGGAACTACTTAGAGATAAGGTAGACATCCCAGCTCACTGGGACCAAATTGAGAGAAGGGCTCACAGGCTGAGGGCTTAACTCACCTAAAAGAGAAAAGGACTAAAAACCTGGCTAGGAATCTGGCTGTTTCGTCATGTTGCCATTTTCACCTTTTGGTTGTAAAGAAACTTGGGGCAGTATCTGCGAAAAGCAAGTCTGCAATTACACAACTCCATATCAATGCGTCTATACAGATTATAGAGGATGACTTTATAGACTACGACAGAAGAAAATTGCAGTTGATGAGAAAATAGATCCTTTAGAAGAGGAGGATGCTGCGGTTTTCCCAGTCCAAAATTCATATTCAAATCTATGGGAAGATGACCACTGACAATTTAACATGTTTTACATCTAGAACAATCCTAGACCAGAGATGTGTCTACCCCAGAAACATTCCTCATGCCTACTTCTAACTCCTCCTAATGAAATGCTCACACTCCTCTACAGATTTCCTTCACTGTAAGACAGGGACTGAGTGTACCTCTGAAGCTTTTCTAAAACAAAACTAGTAAAATTGAGAAGAAAAGCCATAGGCATATCCTCTGCTGATACAGCTGTACCAGAGGAAGAGGTTACTCCTCCCTCCTTAACCTATTTCAGACAGTTAGCTAAGTTGGCTTCTAGAACTATATATAGTAGCAGATCTTTGGCAATAAACGCACCTTTTTCCTCTTAAACAGGCTAAGAAGTGATGACATGAGCAGCTTAAGTGGCAGATCTGAAACAGCAGAAGTCTGCTGGCAGGATGCGTGACAAATACCTGCAAGTAGCCTGAAGGACGGCAGTTTATTCAGCCAACATATCTGAGTTGGAAGATATGTTCACAGTACCAACTGGTCAAGCTCACAGAAGCCAAAATCAATTGGATTCCCTATTGGTAGGATAATCCAAATTCACTGGGAACTCATGGTAGTGCCAGGATTTGCACAGAGAGCTTATAAACCCATATTACTGCTTCTTTAACCATTAAAATCTCCTGAATCTGATACAAAGAGTGGTGTACCTGACTTCCAAGAGTGACTTTGAGAAATTCTAGGGGTAAATGACTTAATTCATTATCAAGAGATCTGTCATAAAATGCAATTGTGTTTGCTATGCACTGTTGCACTTACAGGACCTTATACCCTGTGTACTGGCAGTCTCACCTTACATACATACACAAAACCACAACCCTATTGTGTGATGGAGCAGACCACGTCATCTGTTCCACAAGTGCTCTGAACAGATAGATAGGCAGATATCATTCCTAAAACACACTTCATTTTTTCAGTTCAAAAGACAACTTAATTGAGTAAACAAGTCTCTGGTCTAATTCATCTTTTTTTTGTTTGGTTTTTTTTTTTAAAGGGGTCTCAAGTTCTATTTCTAGTGCTTCTACATGCAAATGTGCAACATCTCTTGGCTCTGTGAAGGGGAAACTATGGTAACCTACTCACAGGACAGATATATGAGAGGCCTAAGTTCTGTTAAGAATTACGTTAGTAAATACACACGAGGTCAGCTTATAGACCACTAACAACAACTGGTTGCAGTGAAGAGTTGGATTCACAGTCCATGACACTTACTTTATGAGACCAGCTAGAGACACAGTGAGGAACAGCAGCACGAGGTTTAATACATACTAGCAGATAGAGTATCAACTTTTCAGAGACACTGGATACCTGCTCTGAAGCCAACTCCACAGTGATTCCCTTGCTATTGCTCAGACCAGCTAAATGGAAATGCACTTTCATTCTGCAGGCCTAAAAATCATACATCAGAAAAACAAACTCTAAACTTTTTATTGATGTGTTCTGGAAGTGGTTTTGTTTTCACCAGATGGAAAGATTTTTCCAGTGAAATCAATGTCATTCTGCTCAGACATTATTCATAACATATATTTGCACCCACATAAAAGTTTCAACTACAAAACTGACTAATTTTTATTAACGTAGATCTGTACTCAGAACTTGCTGATGAAATGTCTACAGTATCTGCAAATCACACATTTCCATCACCACCTTCCACAGACCTTGCACTGCTGCAACAATCCATGAGATGATTTTACTATAAAGCCCTTGCTTCTGCTACACCAATGCCAACAGAGCTCTCGAGACTGCAACTATCCCCCACATTTACATGGTTACATTACTTCTGCTCTACCAGTGCAAGGAGTGCCCACTGTGCCTCTGGAGGCAACAGGCTTGCCGCAGTTGTCCATGACTCACCCTTTCCTCTGCAGCCCTGTGCTTGCCAGCAAAGTAGCTCTTGTGCAAACAGCTCAAACTAGTTCACTCCAATCAAACAAGCCATGTTGGCAGAGCCATACTATTTAAAATACCCATTTCATTTTGACAACTTTGCCAATATGTTTGAGAGGGCATTTCCCTTAACCAGAGGGCTTGTGCTGAGCTTACCCAGGCAAACAATCTACGAAACTCTGACTTGTTTATCAATGACTGCAACGATGTAAAGGAAACTCCTGGATTTTGCAGAGATGTGGCTGTGGGGGCATCAGCATATTTCTTCCACCAGTTGTGTTGTGGGAGCAGAGTGCCCACAAACAGCTGGAAGAAATAGTATCTTAAGCAGCTACAGCTTATTTGTTAAGACTGAATCTAACCTCTTTGCCAACAAAAGCGCTTTTTGCCCAGCTTAGCCGTAACCAAGTGAAGGGTTTGGTTAGCTGGGAAATAGCAGGTAGAAATTGGGACTTTTCAAGGCCTAAGGCCTTATGGCTACATCAGCAAAGCTATTACACAAATGATTGTCACTTCTATGAAAAGTACTCTGGCAGAAGCAACCAAACTCTTATTTTTCCACCAGTAAATCTCCGCATGCCACTGTCGGGAGCACAGAACAGAATGAAACTACAGAACTGCTAGTAGGCATGCGGTTACCAGAGTACATAGGTCCATGCTGATCAAACCAGTTACGGAGTCTGGGTTCCAATGATCTCTGTTGCCTTGGCACTGGGGAGGACTGTGAAATGGGGTGAGGGTTGTGTGATTTCGTGGTTCTGTTTTCACCAGCAATGCTGCTGACCAGAAGAGCTACACCAGGATTAACAAAAGGTTTATATTTCTGCTAAAGGAATAATGTTTGACCACAAGTACACATGGCTTGGATAACTGTTTGAGTACAAGGAACAATGGCTTGACCATAGGCCCAAGTCCACACTTTTCATGACAGTGACCAAAGAAGTATTAGCCCAATGTCATGCTTTATTTGAGGGACAAAAATTCAACACCAAATCAAACGGACAGATCGATAGGTTTGTTCTCCTCACCCTCCCTCAAAATGAAGCCTTTTAGTAAGGTTTGTGACCTTGGTTATGCCAAGTGCTTCCCCAGGAAATTAAGCTTGCAATGCGATTCTGTTTGTAGAGCTATGGCTATTCTGCAGTTTGTAGTGCATTTATCACTGGCAGTCTCTTAAAAGAACCTCTAGATGTTCCATATGAACAAACTATCCTATTCACGCACCTGGCTGCTTCTTTGAATGTGGTCATACCTACAGTGCGACACCTTGTGTCGGACCTATAGTCCCAGCAATAACTGGCCTATCTATTAACATAAATCCAATAGCCTCCAGCCCCTCTAATCTCTGAGGATGGGCTAGAACATAAGGGCATTTATCTGTTACCAAATCTATCTCTTACCAATTTATCCATCACTACATGCAACAGCTATCAGGAAGGCATTTTCATCATCCATCTGATTTGCCTGTGAAAGTATAAGCTGTCACAGATAACCTCTGAATTGATAATTGAAAATAATAAGGTAGGCTAGCACTTAAGATCATACTCTGGCAATAAAGATAGTAAAAAAAAAACCCCAAAAGACACAAAAAAACTTTGACAAAGCCTAATCTGCTTACAGAAGTTTAGGACATCTGCCAATTGCCTTGAAGGACACCTTTAAAGGCTGTTATCTGCAAGCTTTTTAAGAAATTCACTCATGTACAGAAACCTGCAATACAAAAAAAACCTGGGAGGGAGAGTTCAAATATACAAAAAAGTACAAAGTCAAAAACAGTACAAAGAATTTATGACCTTCTCTGTGTGTGTGTGTATTTTTTTTTTTTTAAAGCCCCATCTGTTTGAATACCTGATCTTTTTGGTTTTGTGGTTCGGGGTTTTTTTGCCCTTTCATTTTTAAAATCTGTTCAGTGATAAATAAAAAGGCAATTCCTCTCCCACTCATTTTAGCTAAGTCATAATAATAACCTACTTTTTTTAAAAGTTGCAGCGGGCATAAGGTAAAAAGCTACTTCCTTGAACATAGTAGATTTGAATAATTCTTTAATCAGTAAAACCAGGGAATTCTTTAAATATGGTATACTTTTCTTGAGATGAGAAAGCTCCTCCTACCCTGTAAAAAATTTTTCTTCCATCTTAGCTAGGAACAGCTTCTTGTGCCAAAATGTCTGCAAAAGGTGACTTACACAAATATTTTAATGTAAAATCCTCACAGTAGTAATTGCACAAGTAACTTTGTAAATGAAAGTGGCATGGTTTATAGAGTCCAGATTTTGATGCTAGCATTTAAACAATATATATTTCTTTGTGATAAAATTCTCATAACACAACATAACCTCAGTTCATGGTCAAAGCCAGCTAACTTTTCTGGTATGTTTGGGGAGAAAAAAAAAGTAGGAAAACATATTAGCTTTGCTTTTGAGAACCAAAAGAATTTCAATAGTGTCATTTCTGAATTAAGCCATTATTGTTTATGTCCTTTCAGTTCCAAAAAATGAATGAGAAGCTTACTCGCAGAATCCAAAAAGGCAACACATAAAGAACTGGAAATGTGATGGAGAAAGTAAGGAGAGCATAAGTCTGAAGTTCAGTACATACTTTTCTCTGTTATTAGTGCATGACAATTTTCTGCTATTTTCTGCAGAGGCTTCTTTGCACAGAACATTGAAAAGTGATTTTATGTCCAAACCTCAATAAAATGTCAAAATCTACTGTTCCATTGTATCTGTAATTATGATAGTTTCCTCCTACAGATGAGACAGGAAAGGATACAATTTTGTATTCACAGTGTTCCAAATACTATGTTTTAAGTTGTGGCTTGATGTAAATCAGCTATTTGCCAACCAGAAAGGCATTATTATAACCTCATGTTTTAATAAAAATGGCATTTTTGTTCTTAAAAATACTGCTTCAGATCTCGAATATACTTCTAGAAACTGAGGATTTTTAAACAGTTAGTGGCTCTCACTGCAAAACAAATACTGTGTCCAAAAGCTTATGTCACCACTACAGCAGGCACAAAAAAGAGCAGACTAGGTGCTCCCCTGCAGTTTCAACTCTGCTCAAGCTGAAATAAGAGAACAGGCCTTCGGTGAAGGAAGCTGCAAAATCTATTTTGGCCTCAAAGCTTCTCTCCTTTGCCTAGGCCAAAGCTCACACCTCCAAACTCTGGTGTCTAATGCCAATAGAAAAAGCAGCCATACCCAACTGGGGTGGTCCTGCTTCCACCCCCTGCCTCAGGTGTTGCTCTCAATACCAGATGCTAGATGGAAATTACAGACAAACCAGACCTGTCAATCACTGGCAGCAAAGCAACCCTGCTCTCTGGAACTCCCACCACATGACAGGTTCCACAGTGAAGGTGAATTATGTACTAATCTGTAGGCTGAGATTCCCTCACTTATTTTCCATAGCACAGATAACATCATCTGACAAAACAGAACCAAATTTGCATATTGATTTCTCTCTCTGTTTTGGATGGGCCCTCTCTTTCCTAAGTGGACCACCTGGAAGCTTATTCAAACTGTTATTCAAAAGAAACAAGCTCCTCAGGTAAGATGAAGTACGCTTACCTTACTTTTTTAATCATGCTACTGTCTACAGGAGATTCCAACAGTATTTTTTCCTCTCTACTGTAGAAAAAAGAATCACTCTTTGAGGTTCAACAACCAGGACCACTGTAAAGAATGTACACAATCTATGCAGTTCCCCTTGTAAAAGGAACACATCAAACAGAAGACTTCTGTCACGAACGCACAGCTAAATGCTGATGGCCGATACAACCGTGTTTAGTCAGCTTTTGTGCACTGGCTGCTGCACAGCTGAATAACAAATCTTACCACAGCCTTCCTGCCAGGAGACTTAGCCCTCCTAAGAGTTGGGCTTTGATGAGTCAGAGAGGAAAGGATAAGTCTTGTATTTTTCTTTGAAAACAATGCAATTGTGATTGCAAGACATACTTGTCTGAATTAGATGTATAATACCAGGTCTCATAAGAGACACTCTGAACTTCCAAAGCTTGCCTGACTGTGATAGGAGCTATTAAGTAATCTGCTTTCATGGATAAGAAATATGACGACTCCCACGGAGAATCAACTGGTGCTGTGCTGAAAGGACTGAAAGTGCAGTCTTACCATTGTGTTTGTCCTCACAGAGCAAAAAAGAAAAATATTTCCAAAAGCATCTATCCTAACTTTTGTTGAGAAATACAAGCATGAAGACCTTTGACTTCTTATATCCCTTCTGAAATACTTTACTACAATTAAATTGAGAACTTCTTGGTATTTCCCAAGTGTGGGTAAAAGAGAATTTGCACTGCAAATATTAGAGACCATTTTGAATCTGGTGGCACCGAAAAAATCCTTCAAATAAAAAAATCTTCTTGATGAGGCAGAAGCACCAAGCAAGTTCACCACGAACTTCATCAGCCTGAGAACCATTTCTCCATCAGACAACACAGCATCCTGTCTGTGTTAGCCCTGACCTGAAAAGTGACATGTTACACCTAGATCATATAGCCAGCTTTGTGAGACAGTTCGTTTTTGTCTTAAATTACATCTTATTGCTTCCCCTGGCCCATTCCCCAAAGGTAAAAAGGTCAACAAGCTGCCTACTGAACGGATTACCAGGGAGCATGGGTACCCATGGACTGTGTTTCTGCCTGGTAAACCATGCTGTCTGATCCACGTTTTTCATCTCATTCATAGCACGGACTACAATAGAAGAATTCTGTAATGAATAAGAAGGTGATTATCTTCCTGCTTTAGAAATAGCTGAACCCATGACAGCTATTACTTACAAATTCCTCATCAGATGGTATTTTCAGCTAGCTAGAATAAATATATTATCCATAGTTTGAAGACCTCAGTGAATCACTGCATTGCAGCCAATGGAGACTGTACTCTTTCTCTTCCTGGTACACACTGCATAAACTAACATGAACCAGAGTAAGTACTTTACATTATTCGCAGCTGACATCTGTCATAATAATTTGTCCGTCTGGTTCACAAATGGGGTGTATCTTTGTATTTCTTACATTGTCTTCTGAGGGGACATGGTATTTGTTTCTTTGCACTTCCTATTTTGAATTAAGGCCATTTTAAAAATTCTTTTCAGAGGACAGCTTGCTCCCTGTGGTATTCTCTCTCAGTACAGGTCTTCAGATTGACTCCTCTGACACTGTGTGCCCACCCTGTGCTTACTGGAAGTCATGATATGCTGAAGAAAAGAAATATATCCATTTGGTTCAGCTTTCCCTCCATACATCCACAAAACTAACATGAATTATGACTGCATTTCCATCTCTCCTAAAAATAAACGTAGGATATAGTAGAAGAAATCACTGAAACAGTCACTAGTCATACACAAAATGAGAGAACAGTAGATACACTAGGATTATGCTAAAATCCCTCTTGAAGACTTGATAGGAACAGGCTGTCTAATTTCATTCTAAATTATAAAAGATACTTTGTAACCCAAAGGTACTTCCAGACATTGTTTAAAACCTGAAGCAAGTCAAAACTATAGCACCTCTGACTTCTGCACAGCTTCACAGAAAATATTTATAGGACAATATCTAAGAATTTTATTTAACCAAAATTATGAACAACTATTTGGTGACTGAACAAATAAAACTGAAAAGAGTGGCACCAATGTAAAACTAGAGAAGGGTGTATGTCTGCAAAGTGTATTATTGCAAGGCTGGTGAATAAGGCTACTGACCACCTTTCTTCAGGACTTTGATGCTGTTGCAGGCATACCTGCATACATCTGAGTATATTTCTGTTTAAACAATACACATGAAGGGCAACACTGCAACAATTTCCTAATTATTTTAATTTGCCTCTTATTTTTTTGAAAATGTTTCCTAATTGAATACTAAGCATCAAAAATGATTAATCATTGAAGCAATACTGAGTTCTTGAGTTTAAAGTACAGCTGTTAACACAGACTCCAGGGATGCAGGTCTGATGTGGTGGTTCGTTTCTGGTTTGCTTTTTTCTTTTTCTACTGGGTAACTTCACTGGGTTGGACTACTTGTCCAAGCACCAACATGCTGGAGGCCTATCAGCAAAGTTCTCCCAAGCAGAAATACTCCCAACATGAAAACTGAGCTAAAAGCCTATCTTTTACTACAGAAGCAGATAATCTTTTCACAAAAGTGAAAAATCTTCCAGAGGACATTCTCTGTTGTCAGTAACTGACAACTTCGGTTTTGCCCAAGGTTTGCAAACATAACGAAGCATCCAGTACAGGAGACCCAGGATCTCAGCATAACAGACAGAACCACAACATCTCTAAACACTGAAGTTTCAGTAATTTCCTTTCACTGGAAATTGCTTTTGCTATGTTCTCATTGTCAGTCAGTTGCTTCAGATGCTGATTACTCATTACATTTGACTTCTCCACTGTTTTCAGTTCCCATAGATAACTATGCTATTGTTCTTTCACTGAAGGTTTTATCATGAACTTCTCTGAAACAAGCCAGTAAAAAATACCTTTAGTGGAATGAGGTTCTGGATGGAACTTCATTCTCCTTAATCTACAGCAGTACCTGCTGTCTGTTAAGAATATTTCTTTTAGTCTTTAACGAGAGACCATTTATAAGAATATTTCTTTTAGTCTTTAATGTAAGACCATTTATTACCTTAAGGGCACTTAAGATCCTACTACAAGCTTAATCACAAAACTCATGTGTAGACAGATGAAGAGGCAAAGATAAGTAGCCCAAGATCTCTCAATCTGTTCAAATCAGTACATCTATCAATTCTAAGCACCAAACATTAATTAGGTATTATGAAAACAGTAGTAGTCACATGCATTATTTTTTAAATAACATGGAACAGACAAACTCTAAACCTATAAAAATTATAACAATGCATAGGAATTCTGTAAATTTTTCAAAATATTTAAGGCAGGAACATGAAAAAGGCTTTCCAAGAAGTAGTTGCTAGACAGTGTTAAAGATGTAATTTGCTTCTCAGTCATTTGAGATTTTCTACTACAAATACAAAAATGACATCATAGATCTGGAAGATTCTAACTTGTACCACAAATGCAATAATTTTGTATTTAGAGTAAAAAATTTACCTAGACATTCTGACTTCTTTTATAGCAAAAGCTTAAATTATTTACTGGCCAAACACTCCCACTGAATTAGTTTTACACATGAACAGAATTCAAATTAACATTGAAATTGCATTGTGCTTACAAACATTCAGACTTAGATGATTAACATTCCCTGTTACCACCTATCCAGAGCCTGCAAAGTACCTAGTGCTTTCTGTTACACAAGAACAAACTATCAAGTTAATTTACAGTTGCCCTTCTTAGTTTACCTAAAAGGACTTCTGAAATATACTTGTACAATCTTTTGTTCATCTCTACTTATCATGCCATTTCACAGGAAGCTTTAACACTTCCAAACTTAAAGCCACATTTCCTTAACTTTGGGCACACGGCTGAGTAGAGTCCTTACTCAACATGTTGCCCATTTGTCACACTGGGACACCAAAGTCTTCCTCCATGTTTAGCTGTGCTAGCAGAGATGCTACTGTCCCCACTGCAGAACCAAAGAAGCAATCCATAGGAGAGTTTTTAAATCCACTTTAGGCAAAATTAGCTGAGTTAGTGCACATCACCCGTTTAAATTGTCTAAGCTTTTCTGGCTGATTGCCCCACAGCCAGTTTGGGAGCTCTGCTGGCTCTAGTGAGGCTGTAACCGCAACCGAAGGGGCGCTAGTAGCCAGCTAGGGAGAGATGAAGGTTTTCAGTGGCATGGGTTTTGGCGAAGTGAATGTCTGTCTACCACCTCCAGCATGTGATTTTTAATCAAAGTAGTGATACTTGCACAAGCAGTCACAGGAGAGCATTTACGATGACAGAAACGTTTACATCTGCTCTACACATGCCATGGATAGATGTTCACTCTAAACAAGTTGGCCAGTTAAAAATGTTTTATCCCCCAGGTATTCTATCACCTTTTGCAAGAGGTTACTGACCTTAGAGCTCTGGTGTTCTTTCATCTCCTTCATGCAAAAGATTTCCCAGGTACCTTAAATCGCTTTTGATAGCCTTTTAAACTTAACTAACTTTGCCTAAAGCAAATTAGAGCATTTACAGCATCCATTTGCCAGCAAAGTTGAAAGGAGGAAACATCTCCTGGCAAAGCAGCAGTACTGGGAAAAGAGGGAGAAAGAACGAGTGTGGGCTGAAGTCAGAGGTGCGCAAATAAAGCATCCAGACAGTGTATTGGGTTTGGCTGAGATGGAGTTACAGCACTCCTGAGAACTGCTATGGGGACATTAACTCCATCTCAGCCAAACCAAATACAGCCAGCAAAGTAGGACCCAGAAGATGACAGCTGTTCAGAACTTTGTGCTTTTGTACAAAGTTTGCATTTTAAGACAGATGTGCAAAAGTGAAGCATTAAAAGTTTATAAACTCAGAGGGTAGGGGGAAAATACCCCTAGAGCAGAAGCTATCACAACAGTCTTAATTTGTCTGTCACTTTTTTTTGCTGTACTGCAACACGTCAAGAACTCTAATAGATTATATTTGATTTAAAGAACTTCAACAAGTTGTCGTTAGCGAATTCTGCACTTCACTCTTTCCAAACACAGAGTGAATGTGCTTAAAATGTGAAAGCTAACCAGTGAACAGCATTTAACTTGCAACTAAAAATACACATACACCCCCCACCTTAATCTTCAATCTTATCAATATAATTTTAAACATCATCACTCTAACTCACTCAAAGCAGAAGTCTTTGCACCACATCTTCCACGTGTAGCTCATGCTATAAAGCAGTAGAGGTATCTTGCAGCTAAACAGCATGGTTCTTGAAAATCTCTGTATGTTGTGTAACTATTCTTGAAAAAAAAAATTCTGGGCAAATAAGCAGGTAAGAACTTGAGAACTTCTCTCCAGAACATAAAAATCCAATCTAGATTGTACAAACATCTGTTAGCAGGTCTGGAATCAGAACTTGTCTTCTGATTTCTGGGCATTGGCTTTAGGAACTACAGTAGTTTGCTGTGCTGGAGGATCAACATCCACAAATACAACACACCTCCTGATTATCACTAAATAGGTTTTATAAGTAGAAGCCGTTATCTTTCACTACCCTAAATAATATAGTTGGGGAGATGGGAAGGGGAGGAGCATGAGAAGTTGAGATGACAAGGTTTCAGGTATGCTTCTGAAACCACCCTGTCTACTTTTGGGTATGCACCCAAGAGTTCATGGTTTCCTTTGGGGAGAAAGGATAGTGTTAGTAATGGACATGTAAGTAGTTTGTCTCCAATGAGAAAGAAAGGGATAAAACAATAGCGTGTGTCCCCCCAAGATTATAGCATACCATGAAATTAATACTTCTGTTGAGTCTATTGTTTTATTGTCCTAGGCTCAGTGCTTTGGAAAGCATTCTGTAGCTCACCTTGGAGGGTTAGGACTGAGAGGGTCAGAGACAGTGTGGGTACTCTTGTGAAATGTTAACCCACTGGTGTTTCCATCCTTCATCAGCTGTCAGAGCATTCCAACTGTGCAAGGCGACTGCTTAGTCACGCCTGGGCATTCCAAGGGGCTCGGAGCACTGCACAAAATGCACCGAATTCCAGGAGGAAGCCAGGAATTTGATGATCTTGCTACACAGGCCATACACTAGACCCATGCAGAGCTATTCTAGGACGTACCAATTACCTTGGATTTCAGACAGTAAGAGAGTAACATGTATGTCTAAATGCAGAACACCTGATCTCAGCTTGCACTTAGCCTCAAAATTTCCTGCTTCCATTTCAGGCCTGCAAGAGCAGCCTGTATACCTGAAAGCTTGCCCTCCCTTCCCAGCTATGGTAATAGATCTAGTAGAAGACATTAGCAGCTCCAGACACAAACTTTTTTTCAATTATCTCTTCAGATGGTCTCAGTCAGTGCAGTACTAGCCATATTGCTAACAAGAAAATCAATTTCCATATGTATGTAAAGGGTTGGCTTCTGGCAAAGATTTATGTAATTGTACATAATGTGAAGTTCAGTTGCAACATCAAAAGGAAAATTATTTTTCCTTCCATGAGATCAGGGGTTTTACTGTTTGTTCACTCATTCATTTTGGCAACAGTAATGCAGTAATGCCAATGCAGTATACAATTCTATGGGCTTTTAAAGAAAACCACAAATCAAATCAGGAGATGCTAAAGGAAATGAACCATAAAGAGGGGGCATCAGGATAGTATCTAACATTTCTGCAAACAATCCATTTGTCACTTTCATGGACCAGGGTTAATTAATATTCTATAAAGGTCTTCCAAAAGCTGAATACCTCTCAAGTTCTGAATTCATGGGGCTGACCTTAGACTTTCTCAGAATGATTTTTAATGCAGTCTGTTATCAGCAAAACCCGTTTAAACACATGTCCCATCTGCCAGTACCCCATTTGCAAAAGAGCTTCTTATACTTGCAGACAGTCAAGCTTCTGCCTGCTTCCCTCTCTCCTCTAAATACCAGCTGTATGATAATGAGCACAAACAGCTGAAAAATACTGCACAGTAACAAAGCTGGTACGAAGCGGGCAGAACAAGGCTTCCACTCAATGAAGCAGTTGTAGCATGAATTTAGCAGATTAGCTATTGAACAGGGGTGGGGGGAGGTCTGGAAAAAAAATGTAAAGGGTCTGCACAGATAGCAAGAAAATTAAAAGAGACCAAAGGGGCACAAGCTACCAAAGAAAAGTCCAAATTCTAAAGTACTTTTGTTGAACTGCATGAACCAATTCTTCAAATTTTCTAAGGCTTATTCCTTGCGTACTAATGATATGCCAAATGCTATTCTAATCATTTGCAAGTTCAGTTAGTTTTTAAAGGAAGCAACTTGTTAATGAAAGTTTTCCATTCATTACAAATCTCTTCATCGGTTGGGGGCAGGGTTAGTCCTTAAGAACAGGAACACACTCTCCTACTCCAGTTTCTGGTATTTTCAGCATGTGTGACCAACAAGCACCATCTTATCTATCAACTCCTTGTATAATAGCCCTCTCAGCCTATCCACTTTTGTAAAGCTTTTTTTTTTTTTTAAATGCTGACAACATCCACGCTACCCTCCAGACACTGACAAGCTTTCCACACAATGAGCATAAGACACTTGCTTTTAAGAAAATTTGTGCATAACTGCATCCAGCTGACATGCATACAAGGCATGCAGTTGAGTACTTGTTTATGCAAGTAGCTAACTAGATATATACTGTTTGACTAAATTCTAAAAATTGCACGTGCACTCTTGAACTTGAAATTGCATGCATCTACCTACTGGCAGATGTGAAAGATGCTTGCCGTTTTGATACATAAAGCTGACATGAAAATACATGACGTTTTTCTTGCTTGTGATTTCCCAACGGCATCTAGAGTGTTACTTTTGCTTTTGAAGAACTGAAGCCTAATGCTTTCTAAGAAAAGCATGGAGAAAGATGGTGTATTGACACTGCCCAAATGAGGGCTCTGTCAAAAGTTTGATATTTAGGGCTTCAGGGTTTTTTTTAATTCCTAATTTAAAAGCTTTACTGCTTAAATCCCTCAGCATCCTAACATTTGTCTTTTGTGACAAGTATAGGCTAGTAAGGTATTTTTCCAAAATTCATCTCATAAGACATACTGCAATAAAAGCACTATATTGCTTCTAAAAGTAATGAAGAGTAAAACCTCCCTCAGCTGGGCAGAAAAAAATACATTTACCTTTCTAGTCATCATAATGCAGCTCCTAAGAAAGCACATATATTCTTTTAACCTTTCTACATCTCACTTTGAGAGTTAAACAGAACACACATACAAAACTAGCTGTGTTGCTGGCTTCCTTTCACTGGTGATCATAGAATAAACAAAAAAAAAGTAATTTTCTCAGGGCATGAAGGAGCTTGTCATGCAGCTATACAATGGCATTCTCAAATGACATTTTTATTGCTCATGTCTACCATAACCCTGTAATACACATACAGAAAAAAGTCACTATTCAAGTTCACTGGAAGTCTCCACCTAATTTCAAATCTTAACATAGGTCAAACCTACTGAATTTAAGTTAAAGAACATGTGCTTTATCATCTTTCCTGGAGGATTCTAGCACACATTTAAAAATATTTTTCATATTTTAAGCACCTTAAGGAATTAATAAAGAGTTTATCAAAACATAAACCAGGTAACAGACATTTTGAACATACAGAGATGCATAAAGTATTAATTAATGCTTAATTGTAAACGACTTAATTGCTAAAAAAGTTTTCATATTCAATCTGTATATTCTTACCAGTCATTAGAAGTATCAGTTGTTCCCACACTCTTCTCTACTTTAAATATTACCATAAATATCACTTAGTCCTTATTTTTTAATCTGTTCTCTTAATTGTTTAATATGCACCAGGATGAAAACTTGTTTGCTCAAAAACATTAAGTATATCAAAGTATTTTATTATGAGATAAGGTACAACATTTTATCTGCTAAAATGACTAAAATGTATCTTTCCAGATACATATTTCTTCAGCTCATGAGACCTCCATGAGGAAGGAATATGATACTACAGTAGTGCTGTATCTAGGTGTATTTACTATGCTACTAACCCAGGTTAGCCTTCCTTGTTAACTTCAAAGAAGCCCGAGCTTCTCAGTAACTGGGGTGCTAAAGCAGAGTCAATAAACAAGGAAAGCTCCACTTACTCCAGAAGATTTAAATTTGAAAGGTGCATACTTTTAGTATGTTCTGTATACAATCCTTCTACTTAGAAACAAAATTAGACATTCACAGAAACAAACCCAAAGTTGTCTGAAAGAACCCCAAACCAAACAACAAACTCAACCCCCCACCAAAAACCAAAACACCACAACATAAAAAATTCAAAAATATGACACAGTATGCAACAAAAAGCTTACCACTGAACCTGGCAGAGCCACACTCACTCATTCCTGAAGTTTAACCTCAAAATCTTTATTATCATATTATTTGGACAGAATACTAACTTACACTAAACAGAACACTGTTACAAGAGTTTTAGCTCTGTTGATAAAACAGTGACATCAGAATCAATCACAGAAAGAGTTGAGTTGGAAGAGATCTTTGCTGTGACCAGGGGTATCTTCCACTAGATCAGGTTGCTCACAAGCCCCATCTAACCTGACCCTGAACATTTCAGAGATGGGGCATCCACAAGCTCTCTGGGCAACCTGCTTCATTATCTCACCACCCTCACTGTGTATATATTTTCTTTGTAATATCTAAGGTTTATATCTATAATCACTGTTTCAGACCATACATCCCCAGATGATGACTCTTCTGCTTTGTTTGGTGGTTTCACCAGACACTGACATAGTGCCTTATCTGGATATAAACTTATTCTACTCAAGAAAAATGTATCAGACAACTCCAGTAGTTCAGGTCTGCAGGGCCTCAAGTAATGCATATACAATGGTTGCCATTAAGAAGGATAATGTAATTCAAAAGTACTTCAATATCCAAAGTTAAAAAAAAACAAAACCAAAACCCAAGCAAATAAGAAATCAAAATTGCTTTGTTGATACCCTTCATATTTCAAGCCTAACTGTACTTTGCCAGCACTTGTCCATACTCTTCACATGCTTCTAACACACAGAAACACTGAGTTTTGAAAAAAACCCTGAATATTATCTACATTCATGAGTATAAACAGTATTGAGGAGAAAAGACTGACTCATTTTAAACATGAATGTTCTTAACTGTATTAACATTTCTAAGGTATTTCTTTAACTTAAAAGGATGAAAATACTTCCCTTAAAAGTAATGCATGCACACACAACAGATAAAGTAATCATATTTCAAACTATCATCTTCCAGAACAGATTGAAAAGATGAAAACAGAGGAAGATTTATAGGCAGCACTACACTGCCCCTTCCCGTCCACTACAGAAACAACACTACAAGGTGCATGATGTGAAAGTAGTCACTGAAAATTAACATAACTATGTTCAACTGTAATTTTCTTAAATTTTTATATTTTACAGCCCCCTCTCCTCTAATAAAACATACAGACAATGGAAGAGAACTAGAATAAAATGAAATTTTTATTTTAGTGGGAAATCCTTCTTCTATTACTTTCATATTCATAGTCAGTCCTTTCTATTAAAAAAATGTATCAATTAGCCCATCTTGATTTCACAGTGGATTACAATTTAACAACAAAAAACAATTCAGACAAATTTAACATTTCTCTAGAGAAATCCCCCCGTGGGACTTAGCCCATATATATGTATATAAGGATATACTTAGCCATGACAGAAAGTAAAGAACAGAACAATACCTTCCATCAGAATCAACTCTTAATAACAAATTGTTTATGAGTATCTAAGCTACTTCATACTTCATATAAATTCCCTCAACTTTTAAAATAATAGAATTTCCCCCAAATGTCCTGTTTCTTCTGACTGAAAATTAAATTTATGTTTTGCTTGTAATTTAATGTTAAAGTTGTTGTTCTGATTTGTGTATGGGTTTTTGTTGCAGGTAGCATTAAGCAGAATGTCAGTCAGAACCCAGACTGGATAAAAAAAAGTATCTCTTATCTCCACAAGCCACATATCTCAGAGTAGCATCAGCACGTGCACCAGGCAGACAAGTCCACTGTACATATAAAAGTGTTTCCAAAGAATAATCTACTAGTTCCTTAATTTGTCACTGCTTTGTTGATTTAACCTTCCCATAATGACTATACTTTGAGAACAATTAAAAAAAAAATCAGTACATATTTATACCTTGTGGCCAAGATAAAGATGTAGAGTCAGGGATCATTTCTAAAGTCTTGGTAGGATGACAATATGTTTTCTGAGAAAACATAACTAGGAACTGCAAAGAAAATGAGGCAGTTGGTATTTTCATTTGATTTGCAACTAGTTATCTAATAACTATAAGTACACAGTATTTTACAAGTACATGGCACATCCACACAGCTTGAAAACCTTTACTATGGGGAAGGTGAACTTTATTCATGAATAATTCAATCTTCTAATGCATAAATCCTCATTCTCCTTCCCTCTCCTTTCGTCTCCTCTCTTCATTACCAATGATATTAGTTTCTGATAACCTTCTTGATGGTTTAATCTCTCAGCCTTTTCAAAAGTAAGAACTTACACACGAAAGCAAGAACTGCATTATAATCTATTTTCTAGTGTGAATAAAACTGTTTTCTACCTCTTCAATGCACCAGAGCTATTCAGTTTTGAACTGAATACTAATCTTCAGAAATGGAGGTGCACTAGCCCCATCTTCATGCTGTTCCTAAACTAAATAAAGGACAAGATTTTGTGATTCTGTTCTGAAGGAAAAAAAAAAGTAGTAATAAAAGGTGTTATCTTTCTGTATGTTCTACAGACATGTGGTAAGACAGAAATATAAGAAGGAAATCTCCATAGCCATAGCTCATTTGCACTTTAAAACAGTCAGCAACAACAAAAAGAACAGTATGAGTAAATTCATTACATTAATAAATTCCTTGGGTTTTATTAAAATTAATACTGTCTGGTTGTGTGTAGGGCTATATGTTAGTCAACATTTCTATTCAGATCTACTAGGGCAAGCCTTTTGCTATTTTAGAACAAAGTATATTACTCATTCATGTTAACAGGAGAAAAATATGTATGTTCATACCATTTGTTCAGATAAACTACCTAACGTATTTTCATCTCCAGATATTCATGGATGATTCTTCTGTGGAAAATCCATAAAATATACAAATAACCAGCAGAAATTAAGTTCTAGTTCGTATCAGTTCACATTTCAGCATTAGAGAAGGGAGAAAATAGCCTTTTTCCCCCCCTCAAGAAACTGATCTTTGTAGAACAGATTACTACAGTAACTTCCCCAGTAATGTGAAATCAAGCCAGGACTAGAACTTGGAGTCCACCCTAGCCCTTCCTACAACATGAAGGACAGGATGACAAGGACCTTACTGAATGTCATTGTAATCCAAAATTATATTTTCATTATGAAGACAAAACGGGGTACACAATGAGACCACAAACCAAACCATTACACTGCACAGAAACAAATGTATTTTTAAAAAAACTAGAACAGCAAATTTTGCAATTTTAAAACATTTATGCTCAAAATGTCACTCTACATTTCATGTCCACTTACGGAAAGCCTGCTACAAAGCTGGTTACAAGAAAAAGTTTCTAATTAAAATTTTTAAAAAATCATAAATAATGACATGCTAGGTATAGCAAATACCCATTTTCTGTAACCATAACTTAATATCCAAAGGGTTCTTTACTAACAATAGGAAAATGAAATTCAAGCTTTCTCTTCTGACTATATGCAAGTAGAAACAAGGGGACCTAAAGAGACAAAATAGTTATTTTATAATAAATCTTGAAAAACAGTTTTTACAGTTATTTCAGTGACAATATCTGGGCCATTATGTATTTTATTTTCTCTGCCTTAGCTGTATCAAATTTTTTTACACAAATGCATCAGTCACCATATAATGTGGAACCTTTCCCTTAAAACATACATTCTGAGCTTTGAAGGGAACCTAGCACTCAAGGGAATCACCATGACCTCTCTGGGGATTTCTCCTTACAACTTCGTATCAGGTTAATTGAAAGGTTTTTGATTAAGAACGGAAGGTTGTATTTCTATCATACTGGTGGCACCTAGAGGTCAGATCTCTGCAACTACAACCAATCCAGCTTAGACTTGGCAAGCAAGGCATAAAACAAGACTTAAAGAAGCAGCTATGGCGTAGTCTAGCTGTCCAACACTCAGTGCCAGATCATCATCATCATCATCATCATCATCATCATCATCATCATCATCATCATCATCATCATCATCATCATCATCATCTGAAATTAATGGATTCTCAAACAAGTCATGAAATAGTCTTTTTCAAGAATATGTTCTTGTTCAAAAGACTTCACTGTATGATCTACAGTGTCACTTCCAAAAATGATGTAAAGTTCTTGTCAGCTGGGACTGCTACCTTGGGAGTAATAAAAAAATAATTCAATATTTTCTACTACTACAAAAAATTTCTGTTTTGCTGACATGCACACACAGAAATGGCCACATTTTTAGCAATACATCTCTGCTGCTTGGTACTACAGTAACTCATTTTTCTGTTACATCTTTTGTCAGTCTCACTTTCTATGTATCTCATGTCATTTTTAGCCAATGAAGCAATGCTGTATCTATGAGACACAGGGCTAGGAGTGGTGTGGCACTGCTCGGCTTTCCCCACACTGTGATAACAAGAATGCTGCTAAATAATCTCTGAATTTTGAGCATCCACCAGAGAAACTGAAAATACCATTTCCCTTCAAACGACCACTGTAAAGAAACTAAATGACTGCCTCAAGACCACACAGCAAAGCTCAAGTTGCATCTGTAGATAAATTAAATCTCTCAAGTTTTTATTTAGAGTAATCTATCAAATGCTCCTGACTATTTCCAATTTTGCTTTCCAGTGAGAATCTGGTTTAGGGATTTTTGTATTTCAATGAAAACAGACACAGCTGTAAATCCAAGCCCAATCGTTCTCATTCACAAATGCAAAAAAGTACATTTTACACTTTAAATGTAGTAGTGACTTTTTAACACCTAATGAATTTTGTTTACAAAGTAGTGCTCACAAGTTCTCAGAGAGTCTCTATGCAGTAGTATTTCACTCTCCTTACTTCTGTAGGGGAAAACATACAGTCTTGCTCTAAATCTTGACCAAATCATAGAAAGGTTAGAGTCGGAAGGGACCTTTACCTTTAGAGGTTACCTAGTCCAACTCTCCTGCAGTGAGCAGGTACAATGAATACTTACTATTTTGACCCATGAAGTAAACACATTTTCAGAAGCAAAATTACACTTTCAGAAAAAAAATTCGTATATCCCACATTATTTTTGCCCATTCCAAATTAAAAATACGTATACAACACCAATAGATTTCAATTATCTCCAGTTCCATTTATATATTGAAAATTTCCTATCATACTTTTAAAATAAATATATATAATTTTAGTTAGAACAGAAAAACCTGAGGAAGATTTCAGTTTGAGACCATTTAGTAATAAGGAAGCTATACTGATGCAACAACTGAATTTTATGTCCACAAAACCAACTGCTTTCCTAAAGGCTAGACAGCACAGAAACTTGATGAAAGAAAAGTACAAATGATCGTCCTTTGACAACCTTCAAGAGGTTTCCCCCTCAGTGGCAATCATACTGTTCCAAATAGGATTAGACAGAACGGAGTTGTTTGATCTGCCTTTGGCTTTGTGCTGATGCCTTCTAGACCAGGGACTAGTCAGAACATCATGAGCATCCAGTTCTTGAAACATCTTTTCTGTACCATCTCAGAGACCTCCAACTTCTAACTTGTTGCGACCTGACACGTGGCCAGCATGAAATAGAAGTTACTTCTTCCATTTCAAAGAAACCACTCCTGCCTTTCCAGGTCCATCAGGGGTTCTTAGAAGAAGCTATTTGCAAGTCTGGAGACTATTACAGCAGCCATCCAGGAGGCAAAAGAAACAAGGAAAGGAATGACATAAGGGAAGATTTCCTTTGTTTCCAGATCTCTTTATAAAGCTACTGTTTATAACTATACCTTATTTTTTATCAGCCCTCTTCTGTGTACAGAATAGAAACTGCATACAGAAGGTAAGCTAGGAATTTTATTTCATTATTATTTTTAAGACATGAGGGTTGAAGGACTGGAGAAAAAAGTTTCCTTACTTATAACAAATTAAAAGTATATGTAAGGTTAATATTTTTCCTGTTGAAAACTGAGGTCTTACTTATATTGAAAAAAATCTGATGATTCTGAAGTTACAATATAAGGTCATATAAAGGGAAAGAAAAATGAAAAAGGAAGACCTTAAGGTTTGTTGTGCTGTGTGATAGTAGTAAATTTGCTAATTTGTCAATTTGTGAAAACCCTTAAAGAAGGCACACCTAAAACAAGCTGGATAAAGCCTCTGTGTTTGATAGGGGTTTGGGTATGTCTGTGATAGATACATGTAATCAATGGCAGAGTCTTACAAAGCAGCACTGCCACTACTTATTGGCAAAAAGCTAGAAGGGAATCTTAAAATTCTCCCTGAAAGAGTAGCATCTGTATCTGTGTATGTATTCTGAAGATTGTTATTAAGTACCATTAGATAACAAGATGCTATGACTCCCCAATTCTGAATGGAAGAAAAAAAGGAAGCAATTATCTACTAGCTTTAATATTGTATGCTACAGAATAAAAATGATATATTGTATTTTTAAATCAGACTATGAAGATCACAAGCACTGTCTCAAAGGAATTCAGAAGTTCAGAAAGGTTTTTAGCATATTTATAAGTAGCAACTGACACCCTTTTAGAAATACAAAGATGGCTGCATATATTATATTTTTAATAGGGCAACAGCTTTGTGATCCATGTCATGACATGCTTTGGAATGCCACATCCAATATCTGGCACTCTGATTCTTCAAACACACCATATATTTGTACGTCCTCTCTAACTGATGTTTTGTTCATTGAGAGAAAATTTTAAAAGCTTGTTGATAAAGCTAAGCTAATTTAAAAACTGTATCGAAACAGCTGGAAAATACTCTCTTAAGGTACACACACTACAGAGGGGGTCACATTTGGGGGCAAAAAAAAAGACTATTTATTCAGTTGCTTTCATTTTGTGCTACTTCGCAGCAGTCATTTTTCCACTTAATTTCAGTATTTATTTTAGAAAATTAAATTAGAAAACAATTATAAAGGAATAGAGTCTCTTTGAAGCCCCAACATTTGCATTTAATTCTTTCTCTACCACCTCCTCCTCCTTTTCCCCCAAATTTGTCTCCGAAGCTTAAAAAAAACAATACAAAAAAAAAAGAACCACAACAAAAAACACCCCACCAATACTTCAGGTATTCAACAGTTTGGTCTCAAGACTTTACAAAATATTAATTCCCCATATGTCCACATACCATCAAAATATGAACTATTTCTCAAAACTCTCTAAAAATGTTAAAGATCCTAGGAAAGAGAGACCAAAGGCTCAAATCTGTGCTACATTAAAGAGATACAGAAAAAAAATGGACCAAAAGCAAAGTGTGTGTTGGAATTTCTTCCATGAAAATGGACAATAGGTGTCCTGACTTCATGGTTCTGAAGGCTAAGCAAAAAGGCAGAACATCCTAAGGATATAGGCAATCTGAAATTAAAATTAGAGAAACAGTAGAAGATAGCTTAACTGACACATAAAACCACTCCTTAGTATACTACTTTATTTTTCAATAATTCTGTCTTATGTTTCACCCCACTGAGTTCTGAGTTGTGTCAATGTGAGTACCTTTGCAAAAAGGATTCTATTTACCTTCTTCTGAATACATAAATATACAAACAGTGTACATTATGCATACACTTGTTAAACTATGTAAAACAAACCTACACATTTTGGTGCTTACATGAAGATCTCTTCATAGAGAAGACATTTTGATTCAAAGGTTTTTTGCTCACTAACATTGCTCATGCTTAAGTAATGCAAATCTGAATTATAAATCTTAAAATCACCAAGAAATTACGAAGCCTTAGGGCCAATTATGATGTCTCAATTTTTGTATCAATATATATACACAGAAGAGGAAGTGCTAAGAGCAAATAAACAACAGATCTGTCTATACCTATTATGAGTGAGTAACTATGTCTGAATAACCTCAGGGGACATAAATTGTCTACTGAAGACCAAAGAATGTGCTGAAAATTTTCAGCGATTATCAACTCATCTGGTCTATGTGTCCACTGCAAGCAGCTGACAACTCTACCTGTTTTTATAAATTATTTCTCCCAAGTCAGAAAGGCACTTCAAATTAGTGAAGAGAGGTACAAATTATAGCTGTTAATATATATAGCACTTCAGTGATCAATAAGAATTTTCACTGCAGGTTTCCCTCTGAATCAGGAAGAGAGAAAGAGAGAAGGTGGGGGTGGGTGTTTTCAGGAATGAATTGATTCCCTGAGGATGTCTTAAACATATTTCAAACATTTACTTTCTTCACACACCATAAAGAATAGGTCACTTCTGATACAATCTCTTTCTAAATTCATAAAAAGCAAGGCTGGACCTGTTAAACACGGCCAAGAACAGATAAATACGCAATATTTCTAGACATTTAAAACATTCACTTGTGTGCTCAAATTTAAATGGACCAGCACTTCAGAACAGGAAAGTATTTCCTCTTGACCCTCTCAGAGGTTTGGACGCCTTCCCAGAAATCTCAAAACTGGCACAGGGCTTAGTACCGTGCCTGTGAGACAGCTGCATCTGGATACAACCCTTCACGGGAATGCACAGGACAAACCAAGGAAGGCAGGTTGAACAGATGTAATAAAATGAGGTGGTGCCAGGTCCGAAAATGATCCACGTTAATCAGATTTAATCAGATGCTCCAAAGAAATTTCACATGGTAAGGCAGTGCAATACGCAGGCCATTTGGAAAGCTAATGTTAGTTATGCCAACAGATCTCATGGAAACCCATGATCACTCACACAGCTTGATAGCAGGCAGCTCATACTGCCTCCTCTTTCTCTGGGAGGGAATGGCTACAACTCACTGAAGTTTGCTCCCATGATGACCAGCTCCTCACACACAAATAAAGACAAGCAGAGAAGAAACTAAAAGAAATTTACAGCAACCTAGTTTGACAATTAAACGGAATAATTCCAACAAAATTATAATAAACTTTCTATAATCCATGAGGAGGGAGGGGTGTCTTAAACACCAAACAAACAAACCCCAGAATGAACCCACTTTTGCATTTTAACCTACATAATATTACACACAAATTAGGCACTGACCAAAATAGCTGCTGTTACTATTCTAATCCATTTTCTTTCTGAAGTAAAGAAGTATTGCTATGGACATATGTCCTTAATAAATCTGGAAATTAATTTCAGCCCTCACATTAATTCCACTTAGCGTCAAATTTTTATAGTGCAAAGTGACCTTAATAAATAACGATATCTCAAACATGATGAGAAAACTAACAATTTCTATTAGAAGCAATTTTAAACCATTAGATAAATCTCAGTCAGAAATGGCACAGATCCCACAGATCCTGCCACAGGCTAAAGGGATGATGTAGCTTTCCTTTCTTTCTTTAATTTGTATTATTTTTTTGCCATGTACAGTGTCTGCTGGATAATCTTATATCTTGCATCAGTGTAAGTGGAAACTGCAAATAAGTGTCAAGCTTACATGTCTAATACATGAAACAAACAGAAGATTATTATTAAAACAAGCACATTCTTCCCCCAAAAGAAAAGTGCACAAGCACCTATTCTGGATGCTATTGAAGAAATTAGAATTGGTACCAACTGTGAGTGTAGCAAGTGTAAACTGATTGACATGTAATATTTCATTATTTATTATACTTAAACCTAAATGCACATATTTAAAAAAATAAGTAACAGATGCTGTAGCAACTGTGGTTTGTTGATTTCTTCAACCTAAGATCTTACCTGGTTCAATTAGGAAATATTAGACTAGCCAGCTAAAGAAAATTCCTCACTTCATTTAAAGGAGGTGTGTGGGCAGGAAGGGCTTCTCAGAACTACACACAGCATAAGGAGAGAGGGAAAGGACAGGAACACAGTGGGTGTAAAAAGGCATGAAAGAAAAGACAGATGCTTTAAAAAAGCTATGTGGACACAACAGGCACTAGACAGTAGAGTACTTGTTTGATAGCTTGGTCTCTAGACAGGATTTGGAGAAGGAGAGGCAAAAGAAGCAAAGACTGCAAAGCCATGAAGAAATTGATGGTAAGAATTCGGTCTGAAATTTCACTGACAACGAACAACAGGAGAAATGCAAGATGGAATGTAGTAGTGCTGCAAATATGTTAAAATTGCAAACATTCTTGCCAGCTGCTGCTGTTATCATGAGAAGTAATCTTGTGTTAGGGTTTATTAATAGCAGCATGCTTTGGAAGAGACTGTGATTTGTACTTACAGAACACTATCATGCAGATTGACTTAGCGCAACAGAATCTTAACTGTTTAAGTGTAGTAGTAGGTCTACCTAAACACATGCTAAGTAGGAAAAAAGTAACACTAGAAACATACCAAAAATACTTTTGTAGCACCTCCTCTGCTTTTCCTTTCCAATTTTCATAAAGTAAAATTCTGTTGAGAGAGTATCCTTAGAAAGAGAGCAGCACAGTGTCACCTACAGACTCCTGGCCTACAAGCTGAGGAACAAGTTTCTGTTTGTAGCAGCTAAGAACACATTACATTTCTATTCCTATTTTGTCTTTGCTCTCTGTGCAGAGACAATGTTGCATACAGCATTTAGGACAATACTATAATACAATTACTAACTTTTTAAAATAAAATTATGCTTTTAAACGCTATGTGTCTGTGTGTGTATATATCTATAAATCATGATGAAAGATCTGGAATGATACTAAGAGCAGTATGCTGCAACTGATTACCATCGTTATACATCATAAATTGAAATACAAGCTGACTATAGAAACTGGTGTCAAACGCAATTTTAGAAATTCCACAACAAGGTACATATATTAAAATATCTGGTTCCAAATTTGCATGTATTTACATATTACAGATTCCTAAAACAAGTCTTTTACCTTCTTGAGTCTTCTACAAGTTGCCTCTTTTTTGCAAGTTACAAATAAAATTCTACCATCTTGCATATGCAAAGCAATGCAGCATATACAAGCTTAATAAACTATCTGAAATAATGAACCATCTGAAACAGAAAGAAGCATGTTTTACTAATTACAACACAAAACATTAACTCTTTGCCACTATTCTCTTTCAAACAAAAAACATTTCACAAAGAAGTTTAATACATTTGTATTTACCAAGTTTTAGGAGTTCCTGTGATATTAAGTATAAAAGAAGCTGGGTTAAGGAAGTATTGTTAAACACAGATAATTCATAAGGGAAGAATACATATAGAAGAATATATTTAGACCTTTATCACTTAATGCATTTTAAGTCATTTTTCTCCTCCCTTTATCAATCAGTTCAGGGTCAGCAGGTCTTTGGTGGTCTTGCAATACATTATACATTATATATATATATACACAATATATATGGAGAACGTGATCTGAAATAATGAAAAACACTGCACACAAATCTTACAATGTTTTGCCTACTATTTCAAAATGTTACAGTAGTAGCAAAGAGTTACTAAAACCAGATTTACTGTATGGCCTTCTTGCACAGGATCAACATTTTCATATGACATACCAGCACTTCTCTTTCACAATCTTGTCTATTTGCATCAATATTAAAAATATAGTACAGTTTGCAATTATCATCTGAATTTTTAAGAATAATCATTACCCTGCTTCATGGATTGCATATTTTACTATTAAAATCATGTCTAGTTACTAGGCAAGTAACTAAAGAAGGTTTTCTGAAATGCGATCAAACTGCACATGACTACACAAATGATGTGAAATCACCTTGGCTAAAAATACAAAAAGAAAAGTCATGTCAACTCCCATGTTGTTTTCTTGTCTTTTCCACAAGCAAGTAACATTATATACACTACCTGAACAGAATTTAGAAAGAGACTACTCTTGTCCCTGTGCAAAAATATATTTTGGAACAATTTTATCATGAAATGAAGATCAGTAATAGTACCAGGAACTGGAAAGAGGGCAAAGGGAGAGAGAGTAAAAAGGGGTCCACTTTTAACAGAGAATGATTATCAGTGATAAGCTGCAGGGAGAAAGCAGAATTAGCAGTCCAACAGTAGGTGAAAAGAGAGCAAGATAAAGCAGAAGAAAAACACAAGTCAAGCAGTGAAAATATGAATGAGATGGGATCTTTGCTCTGAGGAGTGCAAGTATTTTAAATGGCAAAACCATCTTTCCCTGACAGTAATGGTTCATCACATAAGCTATGACAATCAGTTGTGATAAGCAACAGAGATCTGAGAGGAAGATGCTAATGCTACAATCCTGCTTATGACTTTTCTAGGTATCATTCTAGTTCATTTCAACTTCTACACAAAATCTGGGGAATGCCAGAATAAAGATTGTTAGTTAAAATTAATTTGCCCTCTTTTGTATTTCTGCATTAAGAGCTAGTCATCACACGGCAAAGCATTTTTTCCTTACAAAGGATACTTTCCTTATACCTGAAAAATGTGCATGAAATCAAAATGGCTTCATTTGTTGTAGAAGGACAAAAAAAATGTTTACTTAGTGATAGAAGGGACCACAGAGTGCAAAAAAGGAGATTCATGGTTAAGGCAATTAGGTTTCAAAGCAATAAATGAAGTATTTAATTACACATTTCATGAGTTCTCTTCTGGCATGATCAATCAGCAAAGTGGCAGCTGGGTCAGTTTATGGCATCACTGCTGTCTCCCATTCCCTGTTTCTTCTGCTGGATGCTATAACCTCCACAGTTTGAGACAATAAAAGAGACAGCCTTTAGCAGGTGAAGACCTTTCACAGAGTCAATCTAGCATATTTTAATAGCTCGATGTGAGTAACAATAAAGGTTTCTAAAGACATCTAAACAGTTGGGCACAAAGGAGTAAAATTGCCCAGGCAATCTTCCTTCTGTCATCTCCTGAAGGGAAGTGACTGACTGCAGAATCATCATAACATGCTTTTAGCATCTGCACCCTCGCATCAGCCTGTAACAGACAGCACTGCTCGTTGCATGAGAAATGGAAGTCTTAAATGCATCCAAACCACAAAGAAAAACATTTTAGCTAGCATTAAATATAAATGAGTTTCCAATTACTGCTTTTATCTTGGCCAGAAATAGGTAGAACAATTTAAATATAAAAGTGTTTCCCAGAGTCAGTATGGTGACAGAGGATCACCAAGTATTCTGAAAAATTGGTCTCTGCGAGTGCTATCCCCATGTGTTGCAGTAGAGGTTTGGAGAAGAAAAACCCCACCACACAAAACCCCACTAATCCACGCCTGCCCCAAAACCTCAAGCAAGTTGTCAGAGATTATCCAAGTATTTTTGACCCAGTACAGCAGGTTGGACTAGATATGCACAGTTTTGCTAGCAGTTTTATTTCCAAGGGACACAGGGAACAGCTGTTTGAACTGCAAACTAAGTGTCCCCCTACAAATGGCTATCTTAAGCCCAGAGTTTCTCTAACACCTCACAGAATGGGAGGGGTTGACAGAAACATACATACTTGGGCCTGTGTCTAGTTCTACAGAGCCATAAACATTGGCTACATTTGACTGTATCCATGGGTTTGAGGTTAAATAAAAAAAAGATGGATTTTGCTATGGCTTAGGCAAACCTCTGTAAGCATAGCCAGGGAGACCACAGGGCTCTTAAGCAGAGTCTTGAGTTGACCAGATAATCGAGGATCTCTTCCACTTCTTTCTCCACCTCTGTGATTTCTACTATATTTCCTCTCAAGTACAATACAGAGTCAACTGGTTTGCAAGCAAAATTAAAGAGAATTGAAGTTAAAAAAGGGCTAGATTGCCCTTGCTCCACACTGAGAAAATAAGTAACATACTGCTTTTCTTCAAGGCTATCATCTCACACAAAAACTTTTATTCCCATGTGAGAAGAGATGAAAGGCATAGGAAAAGCAGATTCAGAATAGAGATACTCCATATTCTTAAAAGAAGAGAGGAAACAGTTCATTATTCAAGATTATCTTCTAAATGGAGATGCCCTCTAGCCAGTGTTACACAAGACTCAGTCTTGCTCATTTCTCTAACTTTGTAGTATTCCTTTCCTTCCACTCAAAACTACATGCCTTTTCTGTTAAATTCCTTGTGCTGTACCTCTTGAAGTGCTTTTCTTTCATTCTAAAGATCTTTCAAAACTGAAACTCCAAAAATAAAAAAGCAAGAAAACAAACACTATAAATAATTTTAACAATCTTAAACTTCTATATGGCTGACTCCATTGTGAATATTTGTATATTCAGAGCAATGGACACAGTCCTTTATGAGAAACAGGCGTAGGGGACAAAACCAAACCTTTTTCATGTAGATACCAACTGATCAGTCCATGATTTACACTTCCACTTGGGTGACATACTCTAACACAAACAAGTGAATCTGAAGTAAAGGCTAAACCAGCTTTGAAAGAAAGTTATTTCTCACAGCCACTTGAAGAGGCTTCTTACTACCAGTGGGCATAATGCAAGTTCCCTGCCACAAAAGCTCAGAACCAAGAAGCATCTTGTAGAAGATGCAGGCCTGTGGGAGTATTCCGATTTATCCAACGATGGACAAACTCCCTTAAGTTTTAAATAAAAATATTATACACATATACATATATATATATATGTGTATGCATGCACAAATGCACATTTTCACACATTTTTCCCTTATGCTCTTCTGACAGTCTTTTCTTACCAAATGGTAAGAAATTCCAAGAGAAAAAGAGAAATTTTTTTCCATATTATTTCAGTTCTTTTTCATATTACTCTGGACTTGATTCAAAGTCATCTGAAATACAGGAAAATGTAAGATGGGAGGATATACCATTTCAAGAAAGCTAAATATTTCTTTGTCCGTTTAGTAACTTCTTTCTGTCATCCATGAAATAACATGCTGTACTCAAGCAAGAAATAGGATCTTGTTGCAGATAAATTCAAGGCTACACTTTCCAGAAACACTGAACAGACAGACAATTTGGTTAAACTGCTGGTAAAAGCATTTCAACAGATTTGATTGACAATGAAAAAGGTGTTTTGGTTGTTTTAAACACAGAAATGAAAGGACAAAAACCCAAATCCAAATAAGTGAAATTGGTCATATATAAGATGCATTCATATTTCAAATAAATTATCAGCACATCGGTCAACCAGGGGAAGGAAAAACTAGTCTCATTCCAAGTGCTCTACTGTAGTGACCAATGGACTGATACCATATGTAATGCATAAGACCAGAGAAAAAACAGACTGGTATATAACTCAATGCTTAAATGCTTTATTCTGTGTTCACCTAACACAAACATATACCCTACAGTGAGAAGGATTTCAATGATGAACTAAGTTGATGAATTGCCAAAATTTGGCTGGATACATTTTAAGGGTGAAACACATGCACATAGAGCAAAACTATTCTCACAGGATGGTACAGTATATCTTTGGTGTTTCCAAGAGTATGGACCCTGAAAATGAGCACCTTTATTACCTTGACTTTTCTAGCTTGGAATATCACAGGGTGCACATGGAAACTCCTGCTTTATAACAGTTCAATGCTTCTTTAAGCCACCTGAAGAAATGTTGCAAGTGAACAAGTCACTTTCACAAATTCTCCAGCTTATTAGCACATCTAAGAAACATATATTCAGTGTGATAAAATTGCCATACAGTAATCTCCAAGAGCAACAAGTACTGGAATTTTTAGAAAAAAGACATGGAAAATTAAATAGGGAAAAATCTTTTTAAAGTAAAGCTTTTGAAATAATTAAGAAATAAAAGAAGGAAAAGCACTTCTACTGTTAGTGGTTTAAGAGTAGTCTGAAGGAAAAACAACATAGCTCATTAAGAGACCAATTCTTTTGTAACCTTTAAGTATTTACCATGTCAAAATACAGCACTTGATTTTGAAACATACGTGACATGCGTGACTACCTTGTAAGTATGTCCAATGATCAGCTGCAGTTACACTGCACTGAAGAGCTAAATGATATCTGATACTTGAAGTTTGTACTACTTGAAAGGTATTTGTTGCTTCTTCATATTATACTGCAAAATTTACTTCAGTGCCCACTAAAGACAGGTTAATGGCTAAAGAGGACCATGGCTATGTCCACATTTGACAGTATTTCATCAATGTTTTCAGTGACAGTTTTGAAGAAGTACATATGTTTATTGTATAAGTACAGTACTTTTAGAGCTATGCACTAGTTATTCTCAAGTGCCACACAAAGAACACTAAGCAATACTATTTTTAACTAGATTCAGATTAGCACTATTGCAGAAAAGTGTTTTAACTAAAAGAGCAAACTTACAAAGTGTATAAGGGCAAACTGTTAAGTCCTGTGACCATTTACAGTACAC
This sequence comes from Bucco capensis, assembly GCA_013396975.1. Classification (NCBI taxonomy): domain Eukaryota; kingdom Metazoa; phylum Chordata; class Aves; order Piciformes; family Bucconidae; genus Bucco; species Bucco capensis. The sequence goes on from VWZO01017972.1 coordinate 746,947, forward strand.
TTCTTGAAAGAAGCCCAGTGTAACTAATGCAGAGGGTGCAGAAGCTATGAATTGTGAGCTCTCATAACAGAAGTATATTTACTCTCAAGGATCATAGTACACATTTTAAAGATGTTTTCCTTGGTTTCATGTGCAATTAAGGGGGGGAAGAAATGAGTTCAAACGAGGAGAAGGTCAATAATCTTTAAGTCAGGTCAGTGTTTGAATGGCTCAATCATCAAGTTGCCAGAAAAAAGTTGTTGTCAACATATCAGCAACTCAATAACCTAGAAGCAAATTGTAGCTCATGTTCTAAAGCATATTAAATTTGGGACTTAACATTAAATACTAAATAATTCAATGCATTACTTTATAGATAGAAGAATTAAAAAAAAATAAATCTAAGAGTTGCATATCTGTGAACACTGTCAGAACTCCTATTTTACAACAAAATAACTTTTTTGGTTCTTGCTATGTTTAATAAAATGATAAATCTACTTTAAAGTATTGATTCTCTCATCTGTTGATATCCATAATTAGATTGGTTTTTCTTTGTTTTTAATATGCAGAAATGAAAATGTAGATCATGTATGCAACCTACATGCTAGCATGTTTCATGGAAGGAACCCAATATGGTAAACCTTATGAGTTACATGCAGGCTTTGAGTGTTGCAAGACATGAGACTAAAGGAGGAGCCCTAATCTTTTCCACTATCAGCAGCCATCACACTGAGAATTATTGCATTTCAGAAGACAAGATAAATTCAGAGTGATGATAGCTTAGCTAGTATAACATACATTTACAGCATTTCTTGATTTCCTTCTTAATCCTAATGCTAAAAGAAACATAGAAGCTGAACAGCTTCTTAAACCTCACTAGACCCAAAACCTCTGAGTCATTAAACAGACTGCTTGAATGCAGTGTAGGACAGGACAACTGAGACAGATTGTGAGCATTTTGGAACTGAGTCTTCAGAGAACTGGTTTGGAAGTTCTTTTTTTCAAATCTGTGGCAAGTTAACATGTGACCACACTTCTCACTACAGAAAAATACACACAGCAGCATTAAAAGTTCCAACAGTATAATGTATTAATGTAGGAATAAAAAGAAGTGTGAAATGTATCTACTAAACTTATCTTCTACATTGAAGCTATATTTTATTCAAAATAAAGAAACTAAAAATCTCAAAACAAAATTCAAATGCTTATTTTCAACCATTCAGTTCTCAAATCATATAAAAAATTTGAAAGCACATCTATTAATATACAGAGGGTTACTTTATCACTTTCAACCTTATGAAATGTTCTTATTCAATGTTCAAACACATGCATAATACTTAATTTCAAGAAAAACACTTTTCTGAAATGCCCATAATCCAATATTAAACAGTCATATAAATATATGTTCTAATTTCTGCATTGCAGCAGATTGATATTGTTGCTAGATTTCAACACATGCCATATACCTTTTAAATACTAAAAAAATACTCAGACATTTAAAGCAACACAGTAAATTAATATTTCAAGGGTGCTCTTTTCAAATTTAAATTTTGTCTGTGATTTAACTAAGTTTACTAAAAACTAGTATGTTGGCATTCAGAGAGAGACAGTATGTTTACAAAAGCTGAGTTAGATTTTAAAAACTGCATCAATAAATGGAAATAGTATTTCTTCAGTAGCAAAAAAAATCTCAAATAAGGGCTGGAAAAATTAATTATGAAGAGCAAATTTATTTATAATTTTACTGGAAAAAAAATCCAAAGAGTAATAAAGAAAAAGTTAACTTTAAAGAATATGACCTCAGCAGTGTACAAACTGTATAACGAAATAATAATATAAATTTATTTGAAAATACTCATTTTAAATGAAAATTTTGTATTATAGAGAGTACAAATTTAGAAGACTTTTTTCCTCAATGTGCTTTAAGAGTCACTTTATCCATATAGTTTCTGAAGCTGCAGCATAAGACCCGTGATAGTTTGTCAGGCTTGGATTGTCTATATATAAACTATATCGCAACCTTCACATAGTAACATGCTATTTTTATTTTCTGAACAGCAAAAATGTTATCTCCATTACTGAGTTACAAAAGTATTAGAATTGTATTTTAAAAATTCTTACTAAAAACATTAAACTACTAATTAGTTTAACATCTCTAAATTCTCTACTTTAGTATCCAATAACTCATGTGCCAATATAATCCAGAATAGTGTTCAATGGGTTTTACTCCGAACTATCTACATCACCCAAAAGAGTATATAAACGCAAAAGACACATATATGAATGCATCTGTTTTGTACAGCATTTGCTTTTATCTGTGTGGTTTGCAACTATCCAAGAGTCTTTAGCATGCCCCTGGAAATGAATAATAGCTAGGACAACATGTATGAACTAACTAAAGCACAAGAATTAATGAAATAAAAGGGCTCCTCTGTAGCACTCTGAGTGAATAGATTACATAGAGATCTATTTCCTCAAGTTATGAATGCACCATAACAAAGCACTGAGCTACAAGCCAAGTGATCAAAATTCAGTTTTTAAAAACTTTTAGACTTACCCGCCTCCGGCAGAAGGGGAGGCCCTGTGCAATGATGCTGATGCTAAATATCTTCATCACAGTTTGGTGGGGTAGAGGTTCTTTGGCACTTTTAAGATCAACAGGAACCAAGCCATGGTTGATGGCAGTTTTCCCAGGTTTGGACATGTTATTGTTCTTTGTCGATTCTACTAATAATGCAAGAACATTGCAAAAACCTTTGCTTCTAAAGTTGCATGATTTTTTTTAAAAAATAAGTTTCAGACTGGTGATTCAGCTCCCCACAGCCTGTTGCCTTTGTCTCTCAAGCCTCTCCTGCCAAGTGTCCTGACCTGTCTGCTGCTCAGTGAAGTGCAAGCTATCCTAGTATAGACAGGAATTAAACTACCAAGGGGCAGGCAGACTGCTCCTGCCAGTCAAACAGCTGGTGGACCTCCCCTGCAATGTCACAAGAGCCATTCTCCAAAAAGGGAGCCACAGATCAAAAAAAAAGAAGAAAATCATGACTACCAGGAGTTTTAATAGTCACAGCTAATAATGCCTGCTCTTCAAAGGAAGAAATTTTTTTACATTATTATTTACTTTTTTACAAGTTGGTGCTGTGCTTTCAGAAGGAGAATCCAAGGAGATTGTAACGTTCAGACAGTAACAGTGTTACTGCTGGATCAACTCCTCCACTCTCTGGGCAGACAATTTATGGAATTTCAATAAAACTTGACAGCTAGTGACTAAAAAATTGACCTGGACTTTGCTGTTTCTCAACTATTGTCTCCACAAACATGCTATGTTGCCAAGTCCAACAGTTAAAAAAAGAAACAAGAATTTTAAAAGGAGAAGAAAGAAAAAAAAAAGATAAGTCTCCTAAAATAAAGGCAAAGGCTTGAAAGTTGCTCTTTTAATAGAAGTAGAAGCTATTATTGTAGTTTCAACTACATTTTGATTTTTAGCTCCTTCTTCTTGGCCCTCCTTATGTGCATGTATCCCAGTCTGTACCTCCTCCCTTTCCCTGCTGCTGTGGGAGGAGCAGCATCCAGAGTGGAGGGGGCTTTGGCTCTAGGAACGCAACAGTACTGGAATAGTCTTCCCTTTTCTGGCCACTATGGGTTTGTATACCAGTTTGCTGAAGCCTATCCATCACACTGATGGAAAGGAGAAGGGCTATTCCTCTGAGGACAGCATCCCATGAAGGATGTGGGGGGAGAGATCTGCCTGCCCTAGCAACAAACCTGACCAAAGGCCATTTTTAAGGAAAAAAAAATTCTTACTCCATTGAACAAAGCTAGAACAGCAATTCTGTTACTCAGATTATCTGCAATTAGTTCACTTCCATTTTAAATAATTCCTTGATCAAATTAGGTTTTCTGCAATGCCTCTGCATTCCCAAAATCCTCGTCTGACTTTTACTTGGATATGTTTCTTAAAAATATATTCAAATTTTGAAAGCCTTTTTGAACAAAACTGTGAAAATGTCTTCTGAAATTGTTCATAGGAGACATAGAAAGCCATCAAAGTCCTTGCAGGAACTGAGTCAGTACACAATCCAAAACAGTGAATAAATGACCATTAAGAAATTTTACAAGTCCCTTTATGCACAAGCCAAAGATAATTAACCATATACTTACTTATGTGAGGGCAAAAGAGGGAGCGTAGTTATGTTTTAATGCTTGAGCACAACACTGTAACTTGAAAAAAGACAGCATTAAAACATGCCTAAATAAGCATCTCCACTCAGCCCTTTGTTTCCCCTTCAAAAAGCCAAGCTGCAAGCATGTCTCACATGCATATAGAGAGACTCCCTAACCAAACATTTCCTTGTTCAATACTTTTTAAAAAAAAGAAAAAATACACAACACCCCTAAAACTACAAAAATTCCTAACTTTCCACTGAGTGTATAAATATTACAATAAACATTCACTTGTAACAAAGTATCTCTTGTAAGAACAAACAAAAAATCCTTATTTATTTACAGATGCTGCATACAGAAATGCTGCAATAGAACTCTGGGTAGCACAGTATTTATATGCATTGATTTTTTTGTTTTGCTTTTTGTTTTCTGCCATTCCCTTCAAATGCAATTCTAAAGTATATCTAGATACACATTTTCTTCTAAAAGACTCTTCACATTTCCTGCTTCCTATACATACACTTCATCCTATAAACTCCAAAAAAACAGCTTATCATCAGCCTGTACTCAACAGTGATAGCATCGGGTCATAGATTCAGCTTCATTCTGTGCTACTTCATATTTTATACAGCAAATATCAGGCTTTGATTTCTCTGGAAGACTTTGGGAATGTGTCTTGGGATCTCAGTTTCACTCAAATAAGAAAACTAAGTACTCCAAAGAGGGCAAAAGAGTATACTTTTGTTTTTACTTCTAATAACTAAAGCGAAGAACAGAGCCAAAAACCCCAAAGAGATAAACTCACATATCCCTACTGATGTATCATTCAAAAAGAAGCAACAGATCAATGTTTTCCATTTTTTATGTACTGCTCACTGTTTAAATCATTCCAACAAAGTGAAAATCTTATAAAAATCTATGCTAATGTAATTTGAGATTTGAATAACATGCATGTAACACAAGATCTAATACATTATTTCATACAAAGCAAACCTCAGATTCTAGTTTAATAAATACTCATTATTTCATTTAATTGTATATATGAATGTCTGTGTGGTATGTGCAAACCAAGAGAAACTGCCATAATAAATTCAGTTTTTAAAGATTATTTCATTGTGCAATTGCTGAAAGAAGAATTTGACAGTATGGCAGATCACTATTTTAATACCAGCCATTATTAGTCAATATCTAGCCTAGTTATCTTTCTACTTTACAGACTTACACTGCTCTTTCACTTTTAAGCATTAGCTCATAAAAAAGGTGCACAGCAGGAATATAATTTAGCCCATTTACAAATTTACATAGAACTGGGGAACAAACCAGACTGAAGTTTGGCATTCTCCAGGCACCACTCACAGCCCAAGTCTCCAGTCATAGCTTATTCTCACACCTCTGGAAAGACAAAACTCTGACTGTCAGCCCTTCTTATTTTGTAGTTTGAGATAAAAGTATATTAGTTTTTCTTCAGGAACTTCCAAACTATTCCACAGTAATTGCACAGAGGGACACTTAATGAAAAAAAGCATCATGTTCACATTTGGTGTAGTCCCCTTTCTAAGTGGAAAAAGCCAAAGCAAAATAAGGCTTTTTATTGTCCCACATGAAATTACAATGCTACATTTCACAATTTATCATAGCAATATGGGAAAATTTCAGGTTTTCTCTCTGCTTACCCTTCACCTTTTTTTTATCAGTCTCCCTAAAAAACTGCTTGCAGTAGCAGATGAGATCCTGTTGGTCCAATTTTATTTCTATGTCTCATCCCTTCTTTTTAACCTTAGATTTGCTACACATTCCTGACTGTTGGTATTACTGACCTACAGTAATGTTCAAAGGCCCCAAACTATGCTGGGCAGCTATAAACATTTAATAAGTGCAGGTTTTTAGCCTGAAAATACAACACAGTCTAATTTAAGCAGTTAGAGGGTGTTAACAGGAAGACAAAACCAGAGAGGAATGGCTGTCTTCTAAGTATCAAGTATATATTGCATTTACTAGATATCACTTGGTTTTGTATTTATTACACATATAATTCTAACTTAAGCTCTAAATGCAAAGAAGTTTAAAGAGCCAATCTGCTTTTATCTTTCAAAGTGTTTATTTTTCGTATTATACAGAGTGAACATGACTTGAAAAATGTGAAACTATGAAAATTTGCACTTTAATGCTTTGCAATATATTTCTCTAGCATTGTTTCTAAATAAAGTGGGGCTGATTTCCAGTTATGAGCTTTTCAAGTGCCTGCGTGTCATTTTAATCAGAAGATCACATCTGAAATCGGATCACTTTATTTAGATGCAAAAAAGTACCTGAAAACTTGAGTTAGAAAACACTACTTTGAGATCATCATGGATAATTAACTGTAAAGTTAAGAATCCAGAAGGCTACTGTTTTGGTTTTGGTAACTCCAGTGAAGAAATTACTTTGTAAAATGAAAGCATGTAGTAAACAGCAATAATTTTTATTCCTTCTAGTCAGAGTAATTTAAAGTGATCCTGTAGCAGAGCTTTTAGGAACTGTTTACCAGAAAGCAAATGTTATGAAATTAACTACTCATTAAGTATATTTAATTGAGGAAGGTCACATTTTTAACACATGGATCTAAGAATTTATGCCAACAATGAAAACCAGCTTGCTGAAACTTTACAGAATCTTCTCCTAGAGTTCACAATTGTTATGCACATTAACATCACCAGAAAAAAAACCAAACAAAAAACCCAACAAAAAACAAACTTATGACCTTTTTAATATGGTGATGGAACAGTACAAGAGCTAGAGAGGCCTAAAGTATTTTCAAGTACAGAAGGATTACAATGCAGAAAGCAGAATCCCTGTCAGTTTTTCCACAGTTCCTAACATCGGTGAACAACTGCCCCCAGATGGATAAAACAGAGCACTGCAACATTCTAAAAGTCACCTCTGAAACCAACAGTAGCATACTAATCTCCTTTGAGTACAGTTGATAATAGATTTCCTAAATAGCATTTCTAGTAAGCTCTGCATAGGCGTAATACACAGAATGCACTATAATTTACATTATACACAAACCTTATTGTGCCTGACCATATGTACAAAGAGTGAGAACCATTTATTTTTTTTAAGCAAAGCAAGACAGTTTATACTACACTAGTAACTACTCTTACACAGCAACTCTAGTCCCAAATTTACTTATGTGAGGGATTTCTAATACAAGTATACAAATAGTTCCAAATGATACACTGCACATTAGCCTGCTTCGTACAGGCAAACAAATAAGCTGTATAGAAAAAAGGCACCACAGTACAGAATCACTTGCATTACATTAGTGGTTCTGTCCACAAAAAAAAAAAAGAAAAAAATTGCTCTATCATATCCAAGCTTGTGTAATATAAAAATCTCCACATCTAAGAAAACATAGTGGCCCAGACCCCTAAAAAGGATATGGAGGGTATTAATAATCTTGATATCATAAGATTAGAATTTCCTAAAAAAATGTACATTTAAGTAGTATGCAAATGAGGCAAAACTACTAGTAAAAAATGAGAACTGACAGTTTTCATGAAAAAAAAAAATCCACAAGTGTAGGCCTGTTGTACCAGAAGCAACAGAACAAATGAAGCCTGGCTACAGGTGAGATTGTCATGCCAGTTCTAATAGTACTTGAATTGCACTATGGCTTCTCCAAGACCTTACGGTCCTAAAATGACAGGGGGCCCACATGGAAGAACCATTCATAGAATCACAGAATTGCCTAAATTGGAAGGGGCCTTAAAGGTAGGTCATCAGGTTCCAATCCCCCTGCCATTAGGGATGCCACCCACTAGGCCAGGTTGCCCACATCCAACCTGGCCTTGAACACTGCCAGGGTTGGGGCATCCACAGCATTTCTAGGCAACCTGTTCCAGTAACTGGAACAGTAATTCTGAACAGTCCAACCACAGCAAAGCTTTACTTCATTCAGGCTTAAGCCTTGCTACAAGTTTTGATTAATAAATGGTTTCTATGGTGCAAAGTAAGGAGCAAATGTCAACTGAACCTGTTTATGTGGGTAGAGTAAAACCCAATTCCACAAGGATTCAACCATGTTTAACCAGGTGATGGTCACTCTGTAGGCATCCTCCTCAGCAGATGCATTAATAAGTCTCTCCCTTTCCTACCTGCCCTCTAGTTACCTTGAAAACTTGTGTAGTCTTAATTTCTGTTTGTCAAATTTGGTGATAATTGAAGAGATACATAAATTCTGAAAAGCAGGAAAGACCAGGATAGGCCCATGTCGCAACTGCACAATCTTTGGCAATGAATATGAATATAGAGCAAAGAAGGGTTCTGATTTTCTTAAGCTGTACTCACTCACATTCAGGCACAGTCTGAAAATCACTTGGGGTCTCCTGTGGCCCCTGGTGCGATAACTGTGCCAACAGCAGAGGGAGCATTAAACTCATTGCCCACGGGAAAGTGTGGGAGTGATACCCATGTTCCTATAATCTTTCTATGAGTACGATGTGCTCATTAGCCTTCTGGCAGTCATCCTAGGAGAAGGACAACTCTGATTCCAAACCCAGGCAGATGGAGCTTGTTTAGCCCTGTAAGGCCTTCCATCTAAGAGAAGGACACTCGCATAAAACCTACATCCTAAGGACTTGGCTGCCAGCATCCAAGCTTGCTAGGCCCTGGCAGATGAACCTTAGGACTAAAGGGTGGGTCCAGCTCTGCACACGCTGTGTCTCACCTAAAAAAATCCCTTGCGCAGGCTCGAGGGTGCTATCTGCTATCCTCTATTTATCAGCGCGCTTGGAAAAGGCACTGATGAGGAGCGTGGGTGGAGCCCTCCCTGGATCTTCATTTGCAAAGCCTAGCCATGACAACAACTCACTCACATGATACTTCTTGGTTGTAATTCTGGTTCTAGATTCATACTGAGGCATGGTCATTAACAGTTACTGTGAGAAAGAGGCTGGTATCTTAACACAAAAAAATTTACTTTGAAATTTTTGCCATGAAAGGGCAAGGAGGATACACACTTTTTGCAGCTGCTGGTGAAAGATGGTACAGCTTTGTATGACACTCCTACACTGAAAATAAAATATAAAGTTTCAAACAAATATTTTTAAGGATGATAGTAGAGCTGCTGTCTGGCAAAATATTTCATGTTCCACAAGATAGCATTCCCCAGAAATCCACTTAGTAGAAAGCCAAGGAAGATATGAAGTATCAAGTGTGTCAAAGGCGAAATCATCAGATAAATGTATCTACTAGACATTTTTCATGCCTATGGGCATGCTCGTATCTGTTTAAGCATGCTGGTATCTAAGTGTGAGTGCATGGAGAAAAGAAATGATACACAAATCTGATCTAACGGATTTTAATACTCGTGTATGGCATTTAACTACACTAGCCTTGTGGGCTGGGTCAGACTAACCAATAGCAAGAGTTCACTAGTTCTGTTTTCTAATTGCAAGTGAGCTTGCTTTGATGAGCTTACTTATAAGTAAAACATAACAGATCTCCACTGGATCTGTTAGATTCCACCGCTGATCCTCTTTGGAGGTAAAAAGAGAGAAATATGTCAGCTGGAGATTCTAATAGCAAAAAGGAGAAGAGTGGCACCTCCCCTGCTTGCTCTGGTCATTTTATTCCAAAATCTTCTTTAAACTGGCTATGGAACTTGTCAGGCTTGTAAGCTCTGGAATTACTCCAGTAAGTAGCATACCTGAAAACCCTCAATTTTTATTGTTGCCAAGTTACTTTTCTACTAGATTAGCAAATGTAAACAGCTCACAAAGCAACCAGATGCATGATGAGACAAACAGCACGAGTGGAGAGTGCCTCCATTTTGGGGCAACAAGCTACTACATCACCTCTCTTTGTCCATGGATCCCTCAGAAAAGAGGTCCCAAAGAGATACCAATGATAAAAGCTTTCCAGGCAAGTACATGCAGTTATAGGTGAAGGATCTGGCCTCAGTCATGATATAGCTAGTTCAAAAGAGCATTTGACAAATCGTACGGGACCATCTGCAAATGTTAACTTTCTGTAAGGTCACATTAAGTGCTTCTGAAAAACATACAGATTGTTTAGTAAACTGCATATTGTAAAGACTATATAATAAACAACACTAAAAATGCTTTCATATCACTGAAACATGTACTTAGCCATGTGCATTTAAAAAATAATTCCTACCATATTTAGACATCCCTTTAAGTGTGCATAATCATTTGTAACCAGAGGCCTATATTATTAGGCTTTAAAGCATGTGTCTTCATTTCTTTGTTAAACATTCCAGAAAATATTCCAGGTATGTAGCCGAAATCCAGCTGCATCATCTTGCATTTTACAAATATTCCAGAAATGTCTACCCACTCCTTACTGGCTATAATCCGACTTGTTGGATAAGCAAGTTTAACTCTTTGGTCTAGTCAAGAGTTGCACCAGCTGTTAAAAAGAATTGCTACAGCTGCTCTGCAGGAATTTATTTGCTGACCACTTATTTATGCTGTTGTTGCACCTTTAAATAAAGCTGAGACCAGAATTAAGAACTACAAAAACAGGTAGAAAAGTCATGTAATACTTAACATTGGATTAAAATGCAAGTTGAAATTCCCAGCTGAGGATAAGCCAGGGGAAGGGAAAGCAGGTGTTTTTATTAGTAAGTGGGCCATTTTTATGAAAAAGGAACATAGGAAACAAAAAAATTAGTCTTCTATACAGTAATTCACCTTTTCTCATCACTGTATCATGTAAAACACAAGACTTACAATAAGAATATCTTTACTTATATACATACACACAGAATATACACAAGGCAGAATTAAAATATTTAAAGCACAATTATCAGTTTCTGAGTAGTGTCCAAAAAGCAGTGCCAGAAACTAGTTTTAGACAGAATTTTCTGTGTTTCTACATATTAAATGGGAAAAGGAATGACCCCCAAAACATCAGAAAGGTGTAAAAATATTTCTGCCACCTATCACACCTAGGTTTTTTTTTTCTTCTGTCATGAAAAATTCTGTCCAGATACTGTTTATTGAGCACTAAAAAAAATCCTCTTTTAAAAAGCCTGACAACACAGGAACACTCTTCATATTAGCTATATTATACACTGCCAAAATAAAAGCTTGAATAATGCAAAGTATTACATTTTGAATGTTTGAAACAACATAGGTATCAATGCCTATTTTGATACAAGATTGTGTTTTTCTTACAAAAACTGTAAAATACACATAAATCTTACACATGTAAAAACTGCTTGGTACACTGGCATTCATTTTATAGCACCAAATTAAGCTATATAATCCTTTTCAGCTGGTTAACAGCATACTGAAAAGCCCTGTGAGGCTATTTATAAAGCTCAAGATATATGAAGTAAAGAATGCCTAGACTACAGAAAAAAGCAGGTAGTGTGTGGAAGGGCTGGCAATCTTGGTTGATCTTTTATTTGTGTTTGGTTTTTTTTCTACTTTTGTGAGGTTTTTTATTCCCCTGCACTTCTAGAGGATAGGGAAGCATTGCTTGTATTTTTACTGATCAAACACTGGCTTTCTTCAATTTGTTCAAATATCACTTATTTAAAATGCTTATACATGGACAACCAAAACCAGTTTTGAGTTTACTGGCTGTCTGATACCCTGACTTCAAAACCTGACAGCACAAAATGCAGTGTGGCAGTGCAAATTCTAACTGGCAGAATGTAGGAAGAGTTTCAACAGTCTGTCCTCCAACACAAGATACACATGCATACACGTAAACATAGTGCTTAACATACTTGCTATAGGACATGTAATACTAGTGCTTTACACCAAAGCCAAAAATTGTACAGATGGGTGAATGCCTGAGGGTACCAACTGGAAGTGTCCTTGCTTTGGATGAAGCCCAGCTTAAGGAGAAGGAACAACATGATTATATTTGGCAAGAACAAGGGATCTATAATGAATGATTTTTAAGTCTGATTTCTTCCATTTAGCTGTGTCACTTCCAGTTCCTTAATTTCAATTTTACTTATTCATATTAATTAAGTTAATTATTTTCTATGTGTTTCAGAAAATCTGATATAGGGATGAGAACTGAAGGAATTATGGCATTGGCAAAAAGAGTGTCTATTTTCTGTTGTCTTTTAATTTTTTTAGTACTCAATATATTCGGGTCACTAATGATCATGGTAGCTGCCATGCCTAAGGGATACTTCATAATTTAAGCAAGAAGAAGAAAGGATCTTCTGCCCACTTCCAAACATATGACCATATAACATATAACCATTGGCTGATGACATAAGAATTAAGAATGTGATTTTCACTTACAGGAAACATTGCTTATACTCTACTTAAAAGTAATAATGACTTCTGATGATGAGTAAGGTAGAATTTATCCCTGCTGGCAATCTGTGGTGGAGGTAGGCACATTTTTCCACTTCAGCAGAGGCACCAGGGATTGAAGAAATGTATTAAAATTTAATAAGTATTAACAGAGTAATATTTCACGACACAGCTGAAAAGCATAGGCACTGTCTCCCAAGATTGAATTACACTGAATATTACTAAAATTCACAACTTGCTCCTTTCGTATTGTACAATACACAGTCAGGTAGTAAAGTCAGTAGAAAACATCAGCTTTTACTAAGAACAAACATAAAAAGAAGTAAGGTTCTAGAAAGAAACAGTTGGTTTGGACCACCTTGGCTTGGGACAGAAATCTTTGCATTCCCTTAGCAATTGTGTCGTTTTTAGATTCTCTCCTTCCTAATTCTTGTTACAAACTAGAGAAACAAAATTTAAAATAAGCAAGAAGAAGAAATAAGAGAGAACAGAAGAGATGCCCAGCATCAGTATTTTCCACTTCTGTTTCAGTTATTATTACAGAGATACCCAGCTATGCACAAGAACCTTTAAATCTCAATACCAAAATACTATACCTAACATTACAAGTTGTACTTAAGAGTCAATGCACACAAAGTTTTATAAAGATTTTTTTAACATAAAGCACAATATACAGTAATTCAGTGAAGTACTGAACTTGTTAGGTCAGGAGAGAATGGGCAGAACTCTAGCAAAATTTGCAGGAAGCTGAATTTCTGTCTTTTCATTAACCACATTATGGACAAGAAAGAAGATGCTTGCAATAGAGAACAGTTTACAGCAATAATAGTTCAACGTTTTATAGGGATTTTTCTAACAGAAATTTTACCAATAAAGAAAACTGTAAAACATTCATGGGCAATCTACACAAAACAAACAGCAAGTTAATAAATCTACACAAAATGTACTTCATATCATTACTACCCAAGTATAGATTCATGCACAGATCAGAGACCATACACTACCAAAGAAAAACAGTTCATGTGTCAAAAATTATCTTTTGTCAACAAACATTAGATGTTGGCTACTCAAACATTCTGCTACAATAGCGTGGAAGTTTCAGTTCTAAGTAGTCTGCCTTTTCAGAAATAACTGAACTAGCACAGAAATTGACATTGTCTAGTTTTCCTCCTTACACTGAAGAATTTCTAAAAATATGCAAATTACTTTACTGTGCACAGTGTGCTGAATAGCAACATGCTTTACAAATAATGAAAAGTCTCCTACAGAAATGAAGGACATACTGCTGTTTTGCAGATTACAATGAGTGAGAAATGCATCAGGGAAAAAATGTTAGTCCTACAGCAGCTGTTAAATGTAATTCTGGTCCTCAGATCACCTTCTGTTCCTCTGGTCCTCCAGATTAATTTCAGATCTCATAATTGTGTAAGTATAAAACATCAGTGAATACAAGAAATGTACTGATTATAATATATTTTTAAACATACACTTTAAATTCAAGGCCAAAAGAATATTTAACACCATCCATTTGGGAAAGGGAACTGTTAACAAAACCAAAAACTCACCAATGGAAGTTTTACTTTTTTCACACTTGGATTCACCATTTGCATTAAGTTTCATAACCAGTAATTATTAAATTCAGTTAAGGCCCAAAAGCTGAAGCAGCTTAAAAATGATATTCAGAGGAACAGCACCCACTGATGAATACTCAGTAAATATAGCTGTTTCCCTACAGACTAGGGATATCTGGGCTAATGATCACATCCGGCAACAGCACCTGCTACACAGTTAAGAACAACATAAGGAACAAATGGCATATTTAAGCGGGGCAGAGGTCCCAAATGTGTATGTTAGACAAGCCATGTATCCCAACAGAGAAAGAATACTGAAAGTATCCTCAAGCACATTTTCATGATTTTTTACTTATATTGTTGCCATATGATTGGTGAGTTGAAATGGTACTACAGCAATCAATTTTTTTTTATAAAGCGTCATTTTCATTTTAAGAACAAAGATGGACACAAAAAACCCCAGATCTCTAACTGAAACGGATTTCAAAGCCTATGAAAAAGAGTGAAACCACAAGACACTGTTTCAAGTAGTTATCCTGAAGGTATCATAGAATCTGAGTTGAAAAGGACCTACAGGGATCAATGAGTCCAACTCCTGTCTCTACAAGGGTCAACTTCAGAATTTAATTTATTCTACACAAAGTAAACTGGTCTGGCAGTTGGCATACGACAAGCAAGTTCCTTTCTAATATTTATCTTTAAGGAGCTCAGCATAGGCCAAGCAACTGAAAGACAATTCAAGTCACTACAACCTTGTGGCAATGCATCAGTTCTGGACACATCTAAACCAAGAGGCTGACCCCACCCTGAAAGTTGACTGGCATTTTTTCTGCCTTAGGGAACTGCTTGTGAACAACCAGCCAATACAGCTACAAAAAAATTACATGAATATTCAGGAGAAACTCCTGGCCATATCTGGTAAGACCCACCAGGAAATAAGGAAGATAAACACTCTGAGATGCAGCCTGCACTGCAAAGAAGTTGCAATCATGTATTAAGTCAGTGCAGACAAATCCAGCACAACCAAAAGCTCTGTAGGTTTATTTTCCAGTGTGGCTACTTGAGGTAAACCCCTTGACTGGAGTTAAAAGATTGATCACAACTGCTGGCACAGAAGTAGAAAATTGCTTCTGCCTTACTCAGTGAGGTCTTTAGTCTAGTAAGAAATCTCTGTAACAGGCAACTAAACAAGAAACCAAATCAGCACTACCTCTTTCCACATCAAAAGACATGCATCTTCCTATAATAACAAGGGGGGAAAATAAATTAAAATCTACCTATTAAATACAATCTTGTAGTGAAAACTACGACCCAAACTGTTAGCACTAATGCTTTCTGTTAAACTGCTTTTCTTCCTTCCCAGGCACTGAGATTCTTGACTTTCCCTTCCATACACAATTACTTACTTCACAACTTATACATTAGCACTGTCATTTAATTCTGTAGTAGTATTTGTAAAAATCATACTGAAAAGAGGGAAGATATCCTTCATTAAGGGAAAGAAACCCCAGACCTTCTTGCAGAAAAAACTCCTGTCCTTGGACTGCAAATGACATTTTAATGTAACAGTTGAATTTAATTGCTAGGTGTTCCTTTCAAGAACTTTGCAAGAGAAAGTTGAACCAGATAGTCAGTTTCTCAGATAAGCCACAAACTATATCAGGGATAGCCAGGTTACTACAAGCAAAGCACACATACCAATTAGCAAGCATCATGATCCCCTTTACAGAGCAGGGAAAATTAGCAGAGCAGCAGTTATTTAACACCAGTTTTACCTGCAAATAAGGGTGTAGGAGCAATTCTACTCACAAAAGACCAAAGCACAGCCAAACCTCTTCAAGCCTTGGACAGCAAATGAAGCCATTTCTTACCACAACCAAGTAAAAGCAGAGCAAATGAGAAGGACTTTTCAAAAGAATCATTTGTGTTTGTGGTACAGAAGCATGCTGCAGGTTAGTACAGATGGGAAGAAACCTTGCTATCTACAGAGAAACTAAGAATCTGCATTACTTCCATGGATGCTTTAATATCTAACAAACTACATCTTAATTACAGTTGCATAGCCTTTCCAAATGATCCTGCATGCTTGGAATCATTAGCAACTAAACTGTGTAGTATATAAATGAGAAAAGTCAAAGGTTGATTGATATTAATCTCAGAGCGTGAATATTCCTAATGTTATTACAGTCCAATATAAAAGTAAGACTCTATATCAGAACAGTAAAAAAAAACCCACCACAAATAAAAAACTCCAGCAAAACTTGCTTCAAAATAACCAAAAACTGTAATGGTAATGCAAAAGTAATTGACTGTCTAGTTGTAAAGACCATTTATTGTTTATCCTAAGTCCTTTACCCATCCTAACTCATTGTGCTTTCGTGCTGCAGTTCAGAATAACCAAGGGAGGAGAAAACCTACCAGTTCCTAAGCTTTTAGAGAGAGTGATATGAAAGAAGCTTTAATCAAAAAGGAGAATCCCAGAGAGAGGAAAAAAATCTATTGCCAATGAATTTATTTATTTAAAACAAACTGAGCAATTCTTTATGTATGTATATCCTTTTTGATACAGCTATAGCCCAGTTATTACTTAAACACCTCTTTAAAGCATTTACTGTTATACAACTCAGGAGATCAAAGTCATGAAGAATCTACATACTCTATGTGTGATCTCTGCATAAAATAAAGTAAAAATAGAATCTCTTTTTGTAGTATGAAGTTTTTCCTTCCTCCTGTGCACTCAGATTAGAGAATTATATGCTGTATTCTTATTACACAAGCCATCTGAAACGGACTTAAAATGGACTTAAAGTCCATTAATTACAAGTATTTAATGAAGTAAATATTAATATTTAATAGATTAAATATTCAATGAGTCCTGAAAAGGTTTTAATAAAATACTATTTAAAGGAAATATTCCTACATTATTTCATATACTGGAAATAGAGCCTTCCCCTCGCCCTTGGGAAAAAAAAAAGTTGTTCTACTCCAATTGATTTGTTCCCTAGACTTAAAACAGAGGAACGCTGGTCAAGTTTCTGTAGGGCTGCAGCAAAGCAGTAGCAGCCCCCTCTGCTGCTCACAAAAGAGAAAAATACTAACATAAATCACTAAATCAGCCTGCATTCCCTTCACAGGGGAAACCTGGCTGTAAGGCCACACATTACACTGTTACAAAACCCCCAAGGATCAGGATTACTCTACTCATCCTTTATTTCCTCCTATCTCTACAATGCTTTTAGTCTATTAACATTCTGACAGTAACTGGAAACTTACACACAGAAGTCCCTTTTCACTTCACATATGCACAAACTGCCCAGTGCAATCTCAATTATCTTTAGTTTTAAAAATTAATGCTATCCTTCCATGCAAAGCAAAAAAATAATCGAAAACTAAATCTTTTATATTCTTGTGGTTCTATGTACTAGCTTGGAAGAAGCACCTCACAGTAAAAATTCTGTCTCAGTCTGTGCTATTTGAGAGCTCAAACCTACATATGTGAGCGTGGCTTTAGGTTTGTTTCAGACCTTGAGAGATGTGCATTTAAGCTCCAAGGGACAGGTCTCCCTGTGGTGCATCCCATCCTAGCTCCACCAAACTCAAATCAATTTATTTGTTGTCTCTCCCTGCTGCACTCTCTGAGGTCAATGAACCACTGAGAAAAGACACTCTTGGAATATCATCCTTACTTACACATGCATAGCTAGTGACTTACAGACAGACAGTATCGTACATGGAATCAAAAGGATACTGGAATCCAAGTACACCATTTCTACAAGAAAATCAAGCTGCTTCTCAGCCTTTACCATTGTTATATGTGACATACATTATATATATTAAAAAAATCATCTCACTACCTTCAGTAAAGCAGCAAATGCTTAACTATAACAACTGCTGAAGGGGTATCAAAGTGGCTTCTGTGGGTTTAGATCGAACTATATAAGAATTTTTCATCTTCATTTTAGCTAATCTCTTTTCTGGTTCCTAACCAACAATAAAACGACCATCACAGCCTACAATCCTGCAACAAGCAAACTTGCATCTGAAAGAGACACTAACTTAGAAAGCTAGTGGAGGGTTCTGTATGCAGCATGTCCAACTACTTACGAGAAGTAATGATCACAATCCAAAGTTAACAGAGAAAGAATGTTTCGCATTCATATATCCTAATCTGCTAAGTTTCATGATAGCCTCAACAGAAGAAAAGGAAACAAATGTTTAAGAGGGGTTTTGTTGCAAAGACTCTTGTTCAGCAGTACCTATTGTTCTGGGAATGTGCTCAGTCCTGAGACTGAGCATCTCCCACAGATGAGATCAAAGACTCCTTCAGACATCCCTCCAGACAAGCAGAGCAGACAAGTATGTCTCCTGAAATCCAGAACAAGCATCAGCTAACAATCCTCCTGCTCTACCTGCTCTCTTGGGTTTTAAAATTCAGATCCCTACAGAATACATGAAATTATCTTCAGTGTCTTATGGTGTGTGCTCCCCTCAAAACACAATCTGTGGACAAATATGAAATGGGTCCTGGAATTTCACCACAAATGGGAGGGTGTGGCATGAAAAGAAGAAATATTATAAGAAAATGTATGGCTAAAGGCTGCCTCTTGTTGCTCCCAAAATAGATATAAAGTGGCCATACCTTTGCATCCTGCCTGCAAGAACTCCTCAACCTGCCGTGCCACATCCTGTTTGCTAGCCCTGTTCGGCGCTCCTGGTCACTGGTGCTCCTTAAGGCTGTTAAACTGTTGTGGTCACTGGTGCCCCTTAGGGCCCTTAAACTGCTGTGGTTGCTCCTGCTAACCACAGCTGCATAGTTCCAGTTTCAGGCCAGGTGCTCTGCTCTGCCTCTGGATTCCCTGTCTCCAGAACCCCTGTTCAGGTCAATCTCGTGCCCAGTTCCCACACTTACTGTGGCTGCCACTGCATGCCTCACCAACTGTGCTGCTGAGTCTACAAATGCGCCTTTTTGGGGGGTACTCCCAAATGCAGCATATTAAACAGACATGTTTATTTATTCTCTGGTAATTCACTCATGCTTCAACACAGCTATATTTCTACAACATTTCTTAACACAGAATGTCTCCTACGGTTAAATGTTGTTGTCTTAATGAATCTGAAACATTGATGTTGCATCATGTCAGTTTTACTTTGTAACCATGACCTAGAGCACTGCCAGCTCAACCTGTACTGATCCTTCTAGTACACAGTTAAAAGCACCTAAAATAGAGGGGCACAATGAATCACGAACAATTCCCAAATATGGTTCACTACCTAGCTCTACAAAGGTTCTTGCAGGAGCACAGCCTGAGGACAGACAAAAATGGCCAATACTGCACAGAAAACACACAAAGCAACTATCGGACCACACAGAAACTGTGCATTTGTACAAAAGTCTTTCAGACAACTTCCTTCAGGCTAAAGGAAGCTTGTTTCAGTTTATGTCAAACACACCTTAGGAAAAAAAAACATCTAAATGAACCAGATAGTCTCAGCAAACATCATATATGAACAATTACTCTTCCCTCTTGCCTGCTTTGAGAAAAAAATACCATAAATAATGCTGGGATGCTAAGTGCATGAGTCAGCTTGTCAAAATATTTATAAAGAAATACCTTGATCTTTTGAACAGTCATCAGAGCTTTACTCCTTAAAATATACAGGAGTATTTCTTCATGTCGAATGTAGGCAAAAAATTAACAGTTAAAACAGTGTAGTTTTCATGGACTGCTTAAATTCATCAGAATGAGCTCTTTAGGAAGGAAAAGGTTCATTGTAAGACATTCATATAAGTTTAATATGCAAATTATTTTTCAAAATCCAGAGTTAATAAGGATTAAGAACACACAAAAAAGCAGTTTCTCACCTTTGTCTTTATGTAGAATGGCGATGACTGGTGAACGGACAAGTCCATGAGGCTATTGGAATTTGTGACACTGTTACTGTTAGCATGTTCATCTTCCCTACTGCTGTCATCAGACTGATCAAAATCATCACTCTCCTGATCCATTTCCTCCTCCTCTTCCACCTCCTCCTCTTGATCACCAGCATGTTCATCATCATCTTCCTCTTGGTTACAAGTGGATACTTCATCCACTGTAGTAAGTCTATTGTTGTTTTCTTCTGACTGTTCCTGCTGAGAATCCAGCCTCTCATTAAATCCAGATTCTTCTCCTCCTATCTCCCCATTCCTCCCAATATGCTGTCCCTCTTGTTGTCGTCTTTGCTGCTGCTCCTCCTCTTCTACGACACGATTCATCTGCTCCTCATCTGCTTGGCTTGAGGAAGCATTACCTCGAAGAGATCCACCAGTTCGTCGCCTCTTGCTGCCCACAGAGAGTAGTTCCTGATTCATTTCCAAAAGCCAGCTTGCTACTTCTTGGACCTTGGCTAGGCTATCTGAAGATGCAAATGCCTTCACATTCTAAGGAGAGAGGAAAAAAAAACAGTGGAAAATTAAAGAAGTTCATTTTTCTTATTTGATAAAACATTAAAAACATTTCATTGTATTACTCCTGACAACTTCACATTTCAAGAAACATGAATAATTTCTACTTAACACAAAGCAGGAAAAATCAAAACTGATTGCAGATAACTTTGTAGTGAATTACTTCTATCAGTCTGATTATGATCTCTGTAAGCACCAGATTCTGCAAAATTCAGAATAACTACTTTCCTTCCTAGAGAATCCACAAGAACCATTAACATTCACATTAACAGAAGATACAAGTATGTGATACTTATCAGTGACAAGTGGTGTCCCTCAGGGTTCCGTACTGGGGCCTGTACTGTTTAATGCTTTTATAAACGATATCGACAGCAGCATTGAGTGCACCATCAGCAAGTTTGCAGATGACACCAAGCTATGGGGTGCTGTTGATAAGTTGGAGGGGCAGGATGTCATCCAGAAGGATCTGGACAAGCTGGAGAGGTGGGCTCAGATGAACCTCATGAGGTTCAACAAGACCAAGTGCAAGGTCCTGTACCTGGGTCGGAACCATCCCCACTATGAATACAGGCTGGGGGATGAGATGATAGAGAGCAGCCCTGCAGAAAAGGACTTGGGGTGCTGGTGGATGAGAAGCTGAACATGAGCAAACAGTGCATGCTGGCAGCCCAGAAGGCCAATNTCAAATGGCATTATATTTTACCTCTCATTTGATTACAGACTTTGTATATTCAACATTCCCAAATGACAAATTTTGGTCTTATGCCTTAAAAGCAGGCATATTTTCAGGTATAACTGTCATTTATCATTATTATCATTTTCTTTTAGACAAATGAAAAAGAATACCCACTGAAGAATGTAACCTTATCACCTGCAAATCATATATTGGCCACAGAGGCACCCTATGGTCAAAAGCAGACATCAGGTAGCTCATGAAGCCCAGAAACAGCATGTACCTCACCTGGCAAAAATCACTGCTAGCAGTACAGTTCACCAAACTCTAAGAAGCTACAAGAATTATTATGCAAGACTGCAAAGTTAAAAAAAATGCCAAGTTTAGGTGCATATTTATTAATCGAAATTAAAAAATACTAATGGAATCTTCAAATTGTCCATACATTTGGCTACATATGTGTGCAAGCAATATGCAAGAATAGAGGAATATAACACAATCTAGCTAGATCTTAAATTTGGCATTACATTTCCAGTTATACAACCTTTGAAGCTGGCATATCGTGACTGCAGTTTCCTTAGTCTGAACTGATGCGTTGAGTAGGTGAAGACAGACATGAACTCAACAAGCAGCAAGATTCACAGACTGCACACAAAAATGTGTGCAAAGAGAAAACAATTAGCTTTTTCATTGCGTACAGAACCACTGTTCTAAGGTGTCCATACACCACACACTCAGGAGGCTACACTGTGTGAGAGAGATTCAGAAAGTACAGCAATACAATACTGGAAGAGATTATGACTACTGAGTCTCTTTGGAGTAGGAGCAGTGACAGATAAAAGTTTCCACGAGTACTTTAGTACAGGAAAATATTACCCTAATCTCTCCCATCCTCACTCCCCTTCCTTTTTTAAAGTCTTCCATCTCTTATAAATAAAAATAACTCAAAACAAAAAACCTAGAGCCTTGGATGATGGAGGTGTGGAACAGCTAAACACCAACTTTGCTCCAGGACATTTCTGAAAACATTCAACTTGCTGGTGAGGAGGGATGAAACTACCAGAAACCATAGCTCTCTAAGGTCATTTTCACTGTGTTATACCATAAAAGCAACAGAAACACATTTCCAAATGTTTTTCAAAACTTGAGAGATGAGATTCTGCACACTTATTCCCTCTTCCTCATGGAAATATTACTTACATCCCAGAAATGTGATTCTGAAGTTTCCACATATCTACTCAGATGATAATTGTCCCCAAATAAAATGTTATACGCTCAAAAGCTGAAATATTTGTTCCAAATAAAGTGCCCACTAGCAATTAGCTCCTATCAGTGAATGAGAAACTAACACAAAAAGACAATTATGCTCCACACATCAAGGCAAGGACATGATTGGCTGATGTAGTTGCAAGGCCACTCTTCATCATATTTGAAAAATCCTGACAGTCAGGTGAAGTCCTTGATGACTGAAAAATTGGAAACATTGCACCCATTTTTAAAAAGGGTAGGATGGGACCCAGGGAACTACCAATCTTTCAGCCTCACTGCCTAGGAAGATCATGGAACAGATCTTCCTAGAAGTGATGCTAAGGCACATGGAGGACAGGGAAGTGATTCGACACCTATGGCTTTACCAAGGGCAATTCCAGCCTGACCAAGCTAGTAGCCTTCTTGATAGAGTGACTACATCAGTGGACAAGGGAAGAGCTATGTTGTCTACCTGGACTTTTGTAAAGCCTCTGATACAATGTCTCATGACATCCTTCTCTCTGAATTGGAGAGATATGGATTTGGTGAGTGGACTGTTTGATGGATAAGGAATTGGTTGAATGGTCACAGCCAGAATATAATGGTCAACAGCTCCATGACCAGATGGAGATCAGTGACAAGTGATGTCTCTCAGGGATCTGTACTGGGACCACAGCTATTTAGTATCTTCATCAATGACACAGACAGTGGGATTAGTGGCACCCTCATCAAGTTTGCAGATGACACCAAGCTAAGTGGTGCAGTTGACATGCCTGAGGGACAGGATGCCATCCATAGGGATCTGGACAAGCTTGAAAAGTAGACCCATGTGAACCTCATGATGTTCTACACAGCCGACTGCAAGGTCCTGCACCCGGGTCATGGCAAACCCTTGTATCACTACAGGCTGAGGGATGAAGGAATTGAGAGCAGCCCTACAGAGAAGGACTTGGGGGTACTGGCAAATAAAAAGCTGGACATGAGCCAGCAATGTGCACTTGCAGCCCAGAAGGCCAACCATATGGGCTGTATCAGAAGCAGGATAGCCAGAAAGTCAAGGGAGAAGATTCTTCCCATCTGTTCTGCTGTGGTGAGACTCCACCTGGGATACCGTGTCCAGCTCTGGAGTCCTCAGCACAAGACAGACATGAACCTGCTGGAGGGGATCCAGAGGACCACCACAAAAATGACCAGAGGGCTGGAACATTTATCCTACAAGGACAGGCTAAGAGTTGGGTTTTTTCAGCCTGGAGAAGAAAAGGCTCCAAGGAGACCTTATTATGGCTTAAGAAAGATGGAGAGGAATATTTTAGCAGGGCCTGTTGCAACATGACAAGGGGTAATGGTTTTGAACTAAAAGAGGGAAGAGTTAGGCTAGATAGAAGGAATAAATTATTTTACAGTGAGGCTGATAAAACACCAGAACAGGTTGCCCAGAGAGTTGGTAGATGCCCTATCCCTGGAAACATTGCAGGTCAGGTTTTACAGTGCTCTGAGCAACCTAATCACATTAAAGATGTCTCAGCTTGCTGCAGGATGGTCACACTACATAACCTTTAAAAGGTCCCTTCCAACCCAAAGTATTCTAATGGTTCTATGACGGAAGCAAGCAGAGGCTGTGCTGACTAGATTCATCCTTCTCCTGCTATCACTAGTAGGAAAAAAGCTTTAGGGCAATGAGGTGCGCATGACCCAAACCAGAAGCTAGCTAATGACTCCAATGTTGAATTCAAGGGGCATCAAAAGGGAATGCATTTAATTTACGAGACATATATACTAAGTAGCACCTGAAAAAGACTGCACTCCTTGTGACATCTAAGAGAAATGTTTTCACTTAACATTTTTCCCCAAAGCTTGGAAACCTTAGTATATTGGAGTGATGTTTAATAACTCCATTTCATCAAATGTCAAATTTGATTACATATATAATCTGAGGTTAGTACAATGTATTTATCATGCCTGCTACACAGTTTGGGCATTATGAACGTGACAACACTACATCTTACTTTCCCATGAAACAAGAAAATCTTTGGATTTTTTTAAGCATTAAACCATGTAAAATCAGTAATAAAAAAGAAAGATAAAAAAGATATTTACATCTTTACAACTGAACAATTTTAGCTTCCACCACAAATGACTTTCTAAATTGCTATGAATGAAGCTTACAAGTTTTAATGGCATTTTTTCAGTATCAACACTATTATTTCAAATATATGCATCAGTTACTGGTTTAGGACTTACTTGAAAAAACTGCAAATGTTGCATTTGTTTCCATAATTTAATACATACATTCAATTTGTATCTGTAAGCAACCAACATGAAAGGTCAGCATTAAAATACTTAGGTAATAAAATGCATGATTCTGCTAAATGCTTAAGTGACAAAAATAACAGTTATTTGTTTGTTATTTGTTAATATATCCCCATGAAATTCTAGCCAATTAAACAAATGAACTAGCACTAGTATATATTTTTAATTATTCCTACATTTTTATAGTAACCATCAATTCACAAAGTCAGCTTCAGCCATAAATGATTTCAGTTTTACCCTGTATTTGCACAAATAAACTCAACCTGTTTTTTCCAAAGGCCCGTACGATGCGTTATCAAAATTTAATTACAAGCAATGCTAAATCAGAAATTATCAATATGCAGAGGTGATGCATTCTTGAAAGAACAGATGGACGTACATTATCTGAGAGATCTGAAATATTAAAGCTGCCTTCCGTCACATAAGTGCTTTCAAAATTAACTACTGTCAGCTAATACACAAGATACAATTATTTCCATATATAAGGTATATAAGGAGTAAGACAAGACTATTTTGCAGGAAGAAGTATAGTTACAAACCAATTACCAGAGAACTAAAATGTTTTATTTCCAGCTACTACAGTGCCTCCTTCTTTTATACTCTCAGAGTCCAAAATAACTCAAATCAGCTAAACTCCAGCAGATCCACAGAGTTCCTACCCACCTCAAGACTCCTCAAGGTTTTTTTAGACAGACACTAAAACACTGCAGTACAGTGGTAACCGTTTTCACAAGCATGCAAAGCTCATTAAACGTGGTCAACAAGTCTGACCTGGCAACTCCCAGGTAAGTTTCATAACACTTGCAGCCAGTCATACAGAAAAGCAAAATACAAGAAATCTCTAAGGAAAATGCAAGTCCCTGGTAATTCAGAGTCGATGAATGCATCCCCCATCTATGTTGACGATTAAATGCTGCTTCACATAATTCTTGAGTTTTATCCATTACATTTGCACAGAAGATAAGATTAGAAAAATAACCCAGAACAACAGTTTCTCAAAACCACCTGTATGAAATGCCAAGCAACACTGGGAAACTACAGAGAAAACTTCACAGGTTTATCTATAATAATAGGTTGCACTCCATACTGAGAAGGAAGAACAACCACTTCT
The DNA here is from genome assembly GCA_013396975.1 of Bucco capensis. NCBI lineage: Eukaryota > Metazoa > Chordata > Aves > Piciformes > Bucconidae > Bucco > Bucco capensis. Next base: position 772,733 of record VWZO01017972.1, read on the forward strand.
TGCTTTACTGATCAAATATCTCTGTCCCTTTAGTATACTAGAAAATTTTAAGCATTTTTAATCTATAAAAATATTCAACAGGATAATTTTTAAATCTCCATCAGTACTGCTGGTCCCCCCCACCTTGAAACTATAAAGAAAAGGGAATAAGGTGGGTGCAGAGAGGCAGGACTGAGGGGTGGTAGTTGCTTTAACAAAGTATCAGAATTTCAAAAGGTTTTAAAGAAATAACTTTGGAATTAGAAAGTTAAACTGACTTGGATACTTCACTAAGTTATATCAATACTGATTAGAACAGCAATTAGTGAAAAGACACAACAGTTAGTTACAACATGGTTTATGGGCAGTGGAGACCTCTAGAACAAATCTTTTTGAGATTACAGTTTTGGTGGACAAAGACAATTGGACTAACAAAAAAATCTTGTGTATATATTTGATTAAATCCTGCTTAACATATTAATATAAGTAATGCAGTAAAAAGCCTAAGATATATTAAACTGAGCAACATTCCACTTAAGCTAAGGATCCCAATCTACCTTCTGACAGAAAAATAAAGTCCTTAAAAGCACATTTTGCCTAAGACTGACACTGGTGTATTGCAAACTTAAAGCTAGGGCTGCATTAGTGAGCAGTGCAGTAGGGGCAGACTTGCAAAGCTGAGACTCAGCACCCAAAGAGTTTGGGCTCTGGGGAGTGGAAAAGGCTGTTATCTCCAGACCAACTTTGACCCTCAAGGCCTAAACTGACCCTCACAGCTAGAACACACCTTCTGGTTCAGTTTCACCCAGAAGGTGCTCTGGTACAGCTGTGCTTTATCTCATTGTATTGGGGAGGCAGGTGTGGACAATCAGGAGTTACACTTTAGAAGTGTGCTTTTGATCCAAACCCAGACTAAGATACAAAGCGCAAACGTGCCTAACAACTGCCAGCCACCTAAGACCTGTTAAGTCCATTTGAAAAATATGCATACAAAAATAATTAAATGCAGCATCAAGCCAGTAGAGATAAATATAATTAACACTGGTGAGACTGTGGACCACATTCCATAAAAAGAAAAAAAAAAATACTTTTTTTTTTACTGTATCATCATGACAGCTAACAATGCAAAACACTATGAGTAAGGAAGATGCTGTATTAAAGAAAACATTTAATATATTGATCTGATTATGGGCTACCCAGTTTGCATATGGGAAAGATTCTGAACATTAGCAAAGCAACCAAAACAATAAACATGCAATAACTGGAAACTGAAACTAGACGAAGAATTACCACCTTCTTTTACAGGTTGGTGTAGTGGACAATTATCCTCATGCACGGACTTAATGAAAACAAGGTACTTCAGAAAAAGCCACAACTTAAAGTTACGGGCTTTAAACAAGAGCTACAGGAGATTAATTTTGCTGCATTACACTGGGTGGCAAACTTGATCATAGTAACAGACTTGAAGTCATAAAATTCTGAGTTGAATGTTGTACAGAAGAGGAAAATAAACAAACCTTCTGTATTTCCGTAGCACAAAATGTTGATTAGAGCAAGATTAACACACAGCTTTAAAAACTTCAAGTAACATTTTATCAACATAAAATACATCCTTAACAATGCAGCTCATTCTACAAGCATGTATGTTTTTTGTAAGAAGGATAAACTACTTCTCCCAAACATACAAACACCTCACTTCTCTTGGCCAATTCCATTATTCATGGTTCCAAAGTCCAGAACAAATTAGCAAGTAAAAGGATTCTCTGCTCCTGCTCTGCCATCACTCTGCCCAGCAAAGCTCTGCCAATACTTCATGAAGCAGCACACTTAACTTTTCTCATGGATTAGAAATTATCCTGCTCCCTTTTTCCACCTCTCTATATACTTCAACAATCAATTCATATTGCTTATTCAGTGTGCAAAGTGCTCAAAGAAAGGAAGACTAAATGAAAGCGCTCATCTAATTACTTATGTCAAACATAAATCTGACAGCACAGAAAAAACTAGATTTAGTACGCATTAATATTTTTAAATACCACAACTGAAGTTTCCTGTGCAAATTTAATTAAACTCAGCTGTGTCTAACGTTCCTGTGTGGGCAGTTTTAATTATCCCACTCCCTTCTCTAACCTGGCCCAAACTTTGTATTTACCTTCTGAGGCTTTTCATCAAGTCCCTGCACCCTGACCTCCCCCTCCTAAATGTTTCCAAAGACCAATTCCATTTTTACCAGCACATGTGGCCAACTGTAGGATATCTCTCCCTTCTATCAACCTGCTTCTATTAAGCCCACAATCCTGTTTCAACAGACCTATCCCTTCTCTCCCTATTTCATCGTTCAGACTTACATTTTTCTCCCACAACTGCCTCTTAACACAGCTCCTTCTCTACTTCCATGCTGCAGTATTCCAACCCCATTTGGCCTGCAATGCCACTCTACAGTCCCAGACAGTTTGCTCCATTCTGATCCATTTCCCTCAGAAAGTAGAGAGATTTAAATGACAGACAATAGCTGATAATAAGCAGGTAGTAAAAGCACAACAAAGCAACATCCCTTGCAATCAGTTACAGGTTCTGTGATAATTATTCATCTAAATAATAAATTTCAATTTATTAAAGTGAATTGAGGCAAACAAAACAGCGCTGTGGTACACAGGGGGGGGGACCCTACCTGTTCCCCCACACGTCCACGAAAAAGGACTCTAATGGTCCAGTTTTTACAGTTTGTCAGGAATGGGCGTGTTCTTCCAGTAGTTTTTGGCGCCCTTTTCCCTGCTCCGGGGTGTGGTGGTGAAGAGCAAGCGGTGGCTCCAGCAGCCGCAGGGGGGCTGTCGGCTAACTTCCCTGGTTCAGACATTTGCTCTCGGGATAACCTCGGTTCCAGGCACTGCAGACATTCCCTCCCCGACACAGCCCTTGTGGGCTCACCGACACACACCCAAATGTACTCCACAAGACATTAAAACATTACATATAGCTTGTGGTTATACAAGGAAAGGTCATATTTTATCATCTCATCACGAATCAGATGGATGTACATACATCACAGGTTCAAACACACAGAAGCTATTAAAAAGAAAACTGTTTTAATGCTGGGCTCAAAAGACAAAGACATAATCACACCCATTTTGGTAGACATGGGTAAAGTATTTCATATACAATAAAACATGAAATAGCACACAAAACCCACTACAGAATGAGGACACAAGAAAGTAATTTAGGAAATGAGTAATTGCAACAAGATTTTACACATATTTAGCAGTACATAGGCTGAGTGGCACAGTAAGGAAATACCAGGCGCAGAAGAGATGAATAGATCTTTCATGAGCAAAAGTTAAGAAATAGCTTGAGATACAAGAAATGTACTTTCTTTACATTATGATAAAATATGTGAGACCATGTCTAATTACTTTACACATACTAAGACATTTTATATCGCTGATAAAAAACAAGAGTACAGCACTCAGATTGCATTCTTCTGACCTTCAGCTACGTTCACACAGATTTCCATCTGCAGATGTCCAAACCCTCACTATAACACAACTGCTGAATCAAAGATAAGATTTTCTGTTCAGTAGGTCTTTGTCCTGTTAGTGTAGAAGAACAAATTCTTCCATTTTATGGTTCTATTATTTCCTCTCTTTACATTTATATTTTCTATAGTGTTTCCACATGATCTCCATTTATGTGCATTTATCATCATCATAGAACATTAACTTTTAATGTCAACTCTTTATTGAGAAACAAGTATCACTATTGCATGAGTAAATGGATGAACAAAACTCTTTTCAGCCATCACTGCAAAAGCCCAGTCTCTTCAATACAGGTTCACTTAACCCTCACAGACAGTGACCATGGTTAGAGAGTGGAAAAGTTGCAAAAGGTGCAACAAGCTTCCTTGCTGTGTACAGGCAGGGCACACATGGATTCATCCCATTCATGCGGACAACACAACCACCTGTGGTGTGCACATACGCACACACACAGAACCTGGATGTATTACAGCTAAAATGGATTCCATGTATGCTCTTCACAACAGCAAGATGAGTATCAAGTCTTAATCATGGAATCATAGAAGCACTATGGTTGGAAAAGATCTCTGAGATCGAGTCCAACCATCCACTGAACACTCCCATGCTCACCACTAAACCATGTCCTCAACGACCACATCAACACATTTTTTGAACATCTCCAGGGATGGTGACTCCACCACTTCCTTGGGGAACCTGTTCTAATGCCTAACCATTCTTTCAGTGAAGAAATTGCATCTAATATTCAACCTGAACCTCCTCTATGTTCATCCATATCTGGATGAAGAGAGCACTAACTGCACCAGATATGCTTCACTGCTCTACCATCCCAGAAGAGCAACTTCAATTTGGGATAATACCCCACATTTCTGTGTGGTTATTAACGTTTCACTTCATTAGATTAATATTTTGGATTTAATTGATTTCTCCAGGTATCTGATAGCTGGAGGTCTAATGCTCATCAAGAGAGCAGAGCAAATGATCCCATACAACTGCTACCAGTCTGTCACTTCCCATTTTCTCTCTTATGATCACTGAACCTTAAATGAAAAACACAACGATACTCACGGAGGCAACTACCTCTGAATATGGACCATCTGGAAACACCAACTAGAAGCCAATCCTCAGCAGTGGCTGGGAGAGCTACCCCACTGCATGGGATCAAACAGGTCCATTTGGGTCCAAACAGTTAGGAGATGGACAGACCTTTGTGTTACACACTTAGGAAAGGCAGGACCAGTGTTATTGGTTGTGCCACGTATCCCAAAAGCATGCTGAACAAAATTCAAATCAAAAGCCCTTGTCTTCTTTCCTCATATATTCTCCTCAAAAGCAGGACTGCTCTGGCTGAAACTTTACACAGAAGAGATTAACGCAGAAAGACTTCTTGCAGGGAGGAGGAGGAGAGGAGAAATCCGTTAAAGTTGTAGCAGTGTTTAACACTCTAGCCCAGAGAATCATGTTATAAAACTATTAATAGAGATCTGTTAATAAAAATTAAAGCAATCAATACTTAACTGGAAGACAGAAATCCACTGATATTTTTTCTGTAAACACTTCACCTTAAGTAATTAATTACCTTAATTCTTGTATGTTAAGTGTTTAAAAAATGCCTGCATTTTCCTTTTTTCAAATAGGAGAAAAATATCATAGCTAGTAATTAGCAAATAGTGTGTTACACAAGTTATGCTCTCACCTAAAAAAATGTATTAAAATTCAAATTCCTTTTCCCCAAAGCCATATCCCAATTGACAAGTTATTAACACCAGCAGAGTGTTATGGACAAAGTGGGGAGCTCATGTCTGTTTATCATGAATCCTGTTCATACCTCTTAGCTCCCTAAATACCACAAACAATAAAAGCACAGAAGCTACTCCTTATTTTTAATTCTGCATTGTTAATGTTTTCATCAAGAAGAGTGAATGAATATAATTTAGAATAAAATAATTTCAATTACTTGAAAGACATCATAGGAGACAACTATCTACAGGAGATCAGTATTGTGACTGATACCTGTGTTCATATATACAATCGTGTTATTTTTCAGCAGTTATATTAATGACAGTAATAAAGAAGATGGCTCGTTTGTCTTTTCACTAACAACTCTATAAAGCAAAAGGATTAAGCTGCAAAATGTGACAAGTTAACTATCATGTGTGATTTACGAAAGGTTTCTCTCCCCTCTTCCTCAGAAAAAGGAAAGCAGAAAAAAAAGCTCTGAGTTATTTAGAGGGTGCTAAGTTTTCCAGTCAACTATTGAAAACAAAACAAGCACATCCTCCATATAATCTTCCATGCCTCCACTTAATCTTTAATATCAAGCAGCATCCATCTTCTCATTGAAAGAACCTCTGTGCTAGAAAAGTACACAACTTTCAATTACATTGTCTTATCCTTTCCGCCTTGGCAATTATACCATTACTTGAGTTCCTATATTATTTTTTTTACCTCTCTAAAGAAAAACAATTCTTACCTTGCATAATTAATGAATATGTTTTTTCACAATTTAGTTTACTACAAGAAGCCTATACTACTATTGCTAGTGATACAGCACAAGCACACTTGTTTGCTCCTTTTCGAGTGGCAAGTTTCTATTTGTTAATATTTTGGTCTCATGTAAACTATGCCCCTTCTGTGCATACTACAAGGAAGAGATTCTTGCCAAAAGCAAATGTTAGATCATACTTATAGCAACATGAACAGAGTGTCTTTAGTTACATTAGCTGAGAAGCATGTGGGCTGAAAAATTCTCAGATTAGAAAAACTGGCAGGCAGTTTTATTATACTCCTTTTATAGTTAAAGATACTGTTGCATGCCTACTTAGCAAAAGCTAGAAATGTACAAACAGAATCATCCAAACTCTTTCTTCATGATAGACACACATGTAATACAGAATTTACCTCTAAAAAATATCATGAATCCTCCATCAGTACAACAGGAGACTAAGCAGTCCTTAAAACGTAATAGGTTTGAGTAATTTAGGGCTTGAATTCACTCCTCTTCCCCAAAAGCAAGTAAACAAGGTTTGTGGGTCTGTGGTAGTTGTGAGAGGTTTCTAAGCTGGCCTGAAATCTCCATGACATTAAGCACTGTGTTCCACTTTCTACACATGCTTTTCTGTCCCTAAACAGGACCATCCATATTCCCTACAGCAAAAGTCCTCACCAAAGTCAGTTTTACAGCATCATCAACAGTACTACATATGAGGACCTCCCCAGCTGCCTGGAACTACTGCTTAAAATAGTTTTATGCAGTTCAAGGCCTTTGATCCATAGGTAAGGAGCATGAGGAGTGGTACGGATGACACTGCTAGTCATGCTTTCTAGTAGTAAACTTCAGTTAAGCTATGCTGGTGTGTTACTGTGTCATGGAAAGCTCTAAGTTAACACACATTTTAAGCTACAAGTACCAATAGAATGAACTGGAAATCTCCAACTATGAAGTCCAGAACAACTATTCAGTAATACTTATTTTAAGTAAAGAGGCAATGGGTTTAATATGCAGAAATAACTACTTTCTTCCCAATTATCTAGGTGAACAGGGATTTTATCTAATGAACAAGAAGCAAGATCCACTCACTGAATGTCGAAATGAGAAAAATCCAAATGGAATTAACTATAAAGATAATTACTCACTGTAACTGCTTCCTATGAAGATAGTAAATTCATCACCACTTCACGTCTTAAATTAGAAATATAGAATCATAGAATAGTTTGGGTTGGAAGGGACCTTAAAGATCATCTTGTTCCAAACCCCCTGCCATGGGCAGGGACAACTTCCATAGATCAGGTTGTTCAAGGCCTCCTCCAATCTGGTTTTGAATGCAGATGGGGCATTCACTACTTCTCTAGGCAACCTGTTACAGTGTCTCGCCAACCTCACAGTAAAGAATTTCTCACTACTATCTAATCTAAACCTGGCCTTTTTCAGTTTAAAACCATTACCCATCATCCTATCATTACAATCCCTGAAATAGAGTCCTCCTCATCTCCCTTGTAAGCGCCCTTTAAGTACTGGAAGATTGCTATAAGGTCCCCCCAGAGCCTTCCCTTCATCAAGCTGAACCACCCCAACTCTCTCAGACACAGGGGAGGTGCTCCAGCCCCTAGATCATTTTTGTGGCCCTCCTCTGGACCCACTTGAGCAGATCCATGTCTGTCTTATGCTGGGGGCCAAGTCACCCTCAAAACATTCTTACAGTACAATACAATTTAGAAACCTTATACAAAATTATTTTACAAAGAAAAACTCAAACATTCTCAAATGCAGCCTCACTTGTTCTAAAATGATGTATCAATTATTCTAGTGATGATATTTACTGATATGAAGTACTGAACTACCAGTGCATGTAACCTGTCTTCATGTTGGTCCACTGGGAAAGGTAATTTTCTGCATCTCTCCAACTACAAAAATGAATGGTAGTACAAGACATTGTACTGGACACTGCCAATGATTCCTCCTTTTGTGCTGAGCTCATTTCTTTTCTTCCAATGCTAAATATCTCCAGTCATAACAGCAATGAACTCTTCTTGACTGATTTCTCTGTCTCCATCCTTGACAAATTCTTCAGTCATAGCCTGTACTACTACAGACATTTTCACCCAGTTCTCCAGCAACTCAGCACAGGTTTCTGAGTCTTCTTTTCACTGGAGTCATCAACATCATCAAACAATCTGAATGCCTTGAGTATTTCTTCTTGTAAGTCTCTGTCCAACATCCAGTCTATCACAAATTCATTAAAATCGTCAAAGGTGATCTTGTCTGTCGCTTCTCAATCATGATCTAAGTATTTTCAGTCAACCAGCTTTTTTTCACATCAAAACCCAAGGCTCTCCTTGCCACCTTTAATTCATGATAATTTATTGCTCTATCATTATCTATATCAAATAACTCAAAGGCATCTTTAATTTCTTGCTTCTGTTCCTCAGTTCTTTTTCATTTTGTCTGCTGAAAAGCTCTTTCCTCAAGGGCAGACTCGTGTTGCTGCTACTGTCTTGAGGTGAGGCAGGCCAGGCCGCAATGGGCTGCCCGCCTCCCCACACAGCCCCACTGCCGTATACTTCCATCTTAGTCTAACACACACAGAACATACACACAGCTCTCAAGGCATGGTTAACTGCCTGCCTCTCCCTGGGATCATACACAAACAAAAGTGGCTATTGTCACCTTCTCTCTGCTCCCACAGTGGTGTCACTGGCAAAACGTGTTACCAAACTGCAGCCTTATTTTGCTAACATCGTATATACAAAAATGGCCTTAATATAAATTTTTCTTTGTCATTCACAACATTGCTGAATGTGGCCCTGGGGCAGGGATGCATTTCCAATAGGAAACCTACAGACTTTAGCAGTACAATATACTAAACCACCACACAGTCTGTTACCTAGCATGGTGCTGCTTTGCAAAGCTGTATCATAAGAGCAACACATAAATAACTTTAAAGCAGAGTTGCTCATTATTAATGCAAGCTATTCTGAAGGCAAAAGCAAAATAGCATTTGGCAGCAAGAACACTGCCATTAAGATGCTTGGTCTGAAAGCCTCAAAGTGATTTATAGAGTACCCAACTGATTTCTCTGTCTCTGTTTCTTTCCTGTCCACTAATCACAAAAGTCATTTTGGGTACATTTCCCCAAATTATAGGTTTTACTGATACTGAATTGTAATTTTACCAGATGGCCGGTGTCAGCATCTGGCAAAACTGTAGCATGATTACTTGGATTGAATCTCCAATTTAAACCCCGAAGAAGTGTAGCACAAACAGGCAAACACACAGAAAAGCAGAGATAGCCAGTAAAAATAGAAGGGGAGGAAAGTAACATCAAGTACTAAACTCTCACCTACTTCTGAGCTGTCTGAGTTAAACATGCGGAACAACAACACACAAACAGATAGAAATACACCTTTGTAAAAGACAAACACAGGAGGATTGAAGCCAAAGAACTTGAGAATCAAGAACACTGACTACTATTTAATAAAATTTGTATGAATGATTAAAAAAAGTTTAAAAATAAACACTCCTTTTTCAAACAGCTTTTACACTACCTGTAATCACCAAGAATAACCAATGCCCTTCAAAGCACAAAACAGTATTTTCAAGCCTCTTAATAAAGACTAATGAAGTAAAAAAATGGATGGAGGGGTAGAGTGTACCCTCAGCAAGTTTAGAGATAATACCAAGCTTGGAGGAGTGGCTAGCACACCAGAAGGCTGTGCTGCCATCCAGCGTGACCTGGACAGGCTAGAGACACAANAGTTTAGTATTAATACGAAGAAAAACTTTTTTACAGTAAGGGTGACGGTGCACTGGAACAGGCTGCCCAGGAGGCTGTGGAGTCTCCTTCTCTGGAGGCATTCAAGAGCTGCCTGGACGCATTGCTGTGTGACCTCGTCTAGGTGATCCTGCTCTGGCAGGGGGGTTGAACCAGATGATCTTTCTAGGTCCCTTCCAACCCCTAACATTCTATGATTCTATGAAATAAGAAGCAATGCAGGTTATGCCATGAAACTGCAATTGCTTTATTCTGTTATGACACAGGCTTCTGCATCATGGCAACTTTCTAAAAAAGATTACCAGGTTATTTTAAGAATAAAACATACCCTACTGAAGAGTAAAGAGTCATCTATTTATTACTACACTTTTTTGAAGGACTTTTTAATTCCCCGTCCTTCTATGTTCTTATTCCAAGCATACCAGAAGACGACAGACAAGTGAAAAAGGATAAACCCCCCAAGCCTTGCAAAGCTATTATCAACATTTTCTACCTCAAGATCCATAGTGGACAGTGCTTATTCCAGGCTACTGACAAAAATTTCTCAGCTGTCATGTAGCCCTAGTTGCTAGTGGAGGGGGGGGACACCCCCAGCATAATTTCCCAGTATAGTCAGAGCCACTGGGAGTAAAAGACCATAATGTATTACAGTCAAAGATAGTTTCGTATTTGTGTTCAGTTCAGTAGAGTTATAAACTGAGATAAGAAATGGTAGCTGAAGATCAAGTTGGGGTAGAAAACACACTTCATGCAAGCCACACAAAATATTAACATTAGTGTATTTTACCATGGTGGGGGCGGGATGTTACAGCTCAGTCTTGTTCCTGTGACCTGCTCTAAAATAACAAGGAGCAATATGCATTTTATTAAGAATACCTATCTGTCCTGTGCTTCGTTCGCAAAGCCTAGCCATGATGACTTATCTGTCCACAATCCCAATTCACATCTTATGAAATGTTCAGCTGTGTACATTCAATCAGATTTTGTGCAGTACACACTTGGCAGTATTGTTTCCATTCTCAATACCTTATTTTCAAAGATGAACTTCAAATCATGTACTTTCTTCCAGGGCTAGGTAAATGAACTCATTAAATGTCTTTGCATCAACATCTACTATGCAGCTTTTGACTTGCACTTTTTTTCCTTTTAACAAAAGCAAGAAATACAAAGAGAAACAGAATGGCAGCATTTACCAGATTTGCTGAAATCTGTTAATACATTAGTTTGTCTACCTTTTCAGCATCTACAGCAGTAAAAAGGTGTAAGTGAACGAGGTCACATACTGCCAGGACAAAGCAGAACAAATGCCCCTTCCTGGTGTCTCACTTAAAAAAAAAAAGGTACAAATGCCTTCTCATTAACCTCAAGTGTCCAGAACACTGCCTACCACACACTGGTTCCTAAGTGTTATCTAAGTGTTATGTTCTCTGTGTCATGGGGAAGCTTTCCGGCAATAGATCTAAAATCTGACCTTGCAGAACAACAAGGAACAACAAGGCACTTGCTGACAAACAGCATGCAAGATTGCCAGGTTTGAAGGAAGATGATATCCCAACCTGTCTAAAAGAATCTGGCCCTGGCCCAAACAGACTCTTAGCAGGCTCCACTGGAGAAATGGAAATGGCTGCAATTATTGTTATTGATTTAATGCCCTTAAAATGGCTCTCTGAGAATCTTATTTCAGTAACCGATTAAGCAGTATGGTTCAGCAGCAGGGCATTTTCTTAAGAACCTACAGAAACCTGAATTTGCTTGGCCAAACTATTTCTGGGACCACGAAAGTAATATTTTGTATTTGCACAACCAGGAGTGAAAGTAGGTGCCTATGTAAGGTGCCCTACAATATTAACATCAGGCAAGCATTTGAACTTTCTTTCAAATCCTATGAAGCCATCAACTCTAAATAATTTGTTTCTGCTCTATAGCACTTTCATACTACAGAAAGGTGGTGTGATTACAAGCAGCAAAAGAGCAGAGTCCAAGACAGAAAAGCAATGAGCATAGATATGGTCAACAAATAAATTATTTACCTGAACTACCAACGAAGAGATACTGATATAGTCTGTAGAAATAGAAACAATTTTAACATTTGAAATTTGTATCATAATTTGAATAGATAAAAAACAGGTTGTAGGCTGAAATCCTTTTTTGGCGACTGATGTCATTTAAGACTGCTACGGTTCTGCCCAGGCACAGCCTGAAAATCACTTGGGGTCTCCTGTGGCCCCTGGTGCGATAACTGTGCCGACAGCAGAGGGAGCATTAAACTCATTGCCCACGGGAAAGTGTGGGGAGTGATACCCATGTTCCTAGAATCCTTGTATGGGTAGGATGAGCTCATTAGCCTTCTGGCAGTCATCCTAGGAGAGGGACAACTCTGATTCCAAACCCGGGCAGATGGAGCTCGTTTAGCCCTGTAAGGCCTTCCATCTAAGAGATTAAACCTCCGTCCTAAGGACTTCGCTGCCAGCATCCAAGCTTGCTAGGCCCTGGCAGATGAACCTTAGGACTAAAGGGTAGGTCCAGCTCTGCACATGCTTTGTCTCACCCATAAAAAATCCATTGCGCAGGCTGGAGGGTGCTATCCGCTATCCTCTTTTTATCGGCGTGCTTGGAAAAGGCACTGATGAGGAGCGTGGATGAAGCCCTCCCTGGATCTTCGTTCGCGAAGCCTAGCCACGACTGTTCTGGCACAGGATATTTTCAGTTTAGCTTCACTGAAGACAACTGAGTGACCCTAACCCAATCTAGACAAAATTAGGCAAGTTAACTTAAACTCACCAGTTCCCTCTAACTTATACGATGTTGCTGACTGATGTAAACTGTTTTAAGGACAGCAGACCTTCAACACGCTTCAGCAGAGATCAAGTAACAGCTAGGGACATCTTATACCACTGGAAAATAAACATCTACCCATAAACTTAAAGCTACATTCTTCAATAGACAAGCCATGCTTCATTTCCAGCACTCCAGATCTTAACTTGACTGCTATGCAAAGTCTCACCAAACCGCTGGTCTGCCCGAGTCATTATACATAAGCCACTGTTCCTTATACCTTTGTGGAAAGGCACACAGGGCTACGGCAGTTCCTTTTTTAACAGTGAACCCATCACATAATAGCAGCTGCAAAGAGGAAGAGGCCCTGATTTCATTGCCTTGATCCACCTTTACCACAGGCCAATCTACGCTCCTGATTTTTCAAGGACATTGTCAGTGCAGACTCATGTAGGTGAAGAGTAATCACTGTCATTCCCAGACAGCAGTGCTAAGCAGCATTAGTTGTATTGATCGAACACAGGCTGCACTACTGCCCATCTAAACCTGGTGCCTGCTCTTGCTGCTACATCAGGTGTATAGCATTTCAGAAAGCTCAGCTGCTAGGCCACACAGCTACCTTGCAGATCTTGGAGACCAGCACCTTTCTGAAGCAAGCGGATGAAGTTGCTCAGGCTCTAGTGAAGTGCATGTTCATGTTTAGAGGCAGAGTTACCAAATTGCTGGTTACAGGTGGAAAACCAAAGCAGCTGAGACATTACAATCTGTGAGACAAGATGATTTGTCTCCTCTGTGCCACAGGGACCCACAACACAATAGAGAAGGGAGCCTGGAAAGTCAAATCCTGTCAACACAAGAAAATAGATGTCTGGATGCAATGAATAAGCAATGCACATTTCTGGGTTGGTTGTTTATTTTCTAACACAGAAAAGTTGTTCCAGAAAAAGGCTTGTAAAATAACTGACTGATTTAAACCAAATTTTGAGGCCATTATCCAACTAATACAGAACATGGTTTTAATGACACCACACAAGAGTGATGTGTGGAACAGTCCAGCTGCTAACAAGTTGTATTTCACAACTTCTACTGAGAGAACACCAAAATTGGATGACTTTCTGAATAGACTGATTTGATGGTGCTATTGCTACTGATAAACCAGGGCGTCTATATTTGTCCTTACTGGAAAACCTGGCTGATTAGGTTATGTTCTTTGACAGCCATAGCTTGAATCCTGCAAAATTGACCTTACAGTAACCATTCTCTCTGCAGCAGTCCAGAAAAGCTTTTAGTAATTGTAAGGCTCTCTCACTAAATAGCTCAAATTTTCCAAAAGGTCCAGTCCTCCATTAAGGAACACAGAATATAGTACAAACCATGCTGGCAATATGAAGTTTGTCATGGCCTTCAAGTCTGTGTCCATCTTAATTTTTCTTATAAACTACACACAGGCTTCTATATTCTCAGATGAAGGGCTAATTAACAAATGGTACCATTCTGTCCAAAGTTCAGAAACCACTTTTTGGTCCAAGGCATAGGAGTCAGCTATTTGCTCAACAGAAGCAATGATTAGGTATAAATTGTAAAATGGTAAAAAACATACAGTTGAGCTTTTTAAGTTATTTATGTTTCCATTCTTATCCTGACATCTGGGAAATACCTTGTCACACAGCAACACTTACGCAACAAACCTTGCAAGTTCAAGGGTCACCACTCCAAATATTTTAAAAGGGCAATTGCTTCTTTCCCTCATTTATAACAAGGACACTAAACTGGGTTCCACCTACCAACTTATCAGGAATTTCTGCCTCCACAGATGAAACCACTTCATACTGCTCAAGCAACAAACAAAATGGTGGCCATTACTACTATTCTGTCCTCAACAGGTTATTTCTTGCACATTACTAATTAGAAGCTCTTAGTATGGTTTCATAAAATTCACTACATTCACCATTATCTACTTTAGCTTATCCATGACAAAAAAAAAAAAATCAAGGGCCAAGACACCTTTAAACAGTGCAGTGAAGAGTCTCTGTAAAATAAAATTGTAACTCACTATAAAAAAGACTTATCTCAGTTTAACTATGCGAGAACAGTATCACTGTGAGGTAGTCCTGTTTAATGGTGCAATCATGATGACAGAAAAACCCACTGTGTCTAAAATAAAATTGAGACATTTAAGAAATGACTAAAACTTGACCTACGTTTATGTTTTGCTCATATGTAGCAGTTTGTGGAAGAAAAAAAAAGAAAAACCTAAAACCAAACTCAATAAAACTTCAAGAGCATGATGTGAACAGACGTCTCAAGAAATTAATGAGAACCTTAGGACTTCAAAATTTTATTTCTACCAGAAATAATTCTACCCTTTGTTTCTTTCCAAAGGCTACTAAAATTGGAATAAAGCCAGCACAAGTATTAGTCACTGGTGTTAACTTCCAAATCCTATGTACCAAGCTAACACACTCCAGAAGATACTAGTTTAAAATGTAATCCAAAAGAAACTACTCTTCTGATTACTGAGGTTTGTGTGCATCTTTTATTAAAGCTTGATAATTTTTTCAGTTTTCTCTTTACAATGGGACATGTGATACTGCCATATTAAAATGTACTGTGTTTAACATGGGATAATGGCACCAATGGGGTCCACAGATCTGCACTTATTCCTCACACACTAGTGAGATCAAGCATATGTTTCCAAGATATCTCATCTTCATGGGTGAGCACTGACCTAAAACCTCCACGCTCTTTTAGGTACTTCTGGTATTTTGTCTCAGTATGTCAAATAACTACTTTAACACTGAGGGCACTAAATGTTTCAGAACAGTAGCTGTTCTCAGCAGTAGCTCCTACACTCAATGACTTTTTCTGTTAAGGAACTGACTATTTTAAAAGTACTAGTCAGTGTAAATTTAGGAAGTTGTGGTTCTTTTTGGAACTTCTGGCCCAAAGTCAGAACAGACTGCCCAAATACAGTCTGGCATTCCTTGATTTTTGAGCATGTGGAAGAGAAAAACGAGCCTGCTGCACATCTGGCTTGGGAGGTAGAACTGTCTCAGAGAGCAACATCTGTCACACTCACCACTAGTGCTCACCACAAAGAAATCTTGGTTTTTGTTGGTTGTTTTTTTTTTCAGAAAGAAATCTTCAGAGCTGTCTGTTTTAAAGGACTTGTTACAAGTGGACAGGAGGAGGCAACTTAAACAGTCTGATCCCAAGTGTAGTCAGTTCCAGATGAAAAATTTACAAGCCAGAATGCATTCAGGAACTTTTTCTGAGGTGTTATAACATGTGAAAAGGCTCAATTCACAGTAGCAGGACATCAAGTTGGACATTACTAGGTCTTTCTGCCACTGGTGAGGGAACAAAAATTGGACTCCATCATTTATACCCCAATGAGGAAGTATTAGGCAGCTTGAATACACGCACCATCCAACAAGAAGAAATGGCTGACTTTGTACAAATTACACTACCAACCTAAAGAAAGCATGAGATTTATATGAGCTTGCACAGAAATTATCCTACTTATGCAACAGAACTTGGTGACATCACTGCAAAATGAAAGCTTCAGTAGATTTTCTAGCAGGACTTTTTCAAAATATAACCAATCAACTTGAGCAGTTTGATGGCAGTCTTTAACAGATATTTTTGAAAGATCATTTAGTTGGCATTTTCCCTTTTTCAGTTGTGTCCATACAATTCCAGCAGAAACTGAAGTATTAGCTGAACTTTTTATAGCTAGAGATACAGTAGGACTAAACCAAGCATCACAGGGAAATTCCAGCTCACCAAATTAAGAGATATAACTGCAACAGAGCATTCACGTTAAAAAAACCCCGAACTTTAGAAAAGGTAAGGACTAGCAGCTAACAGAAAGCAGACACTCAGCAAGCTCCCCAGCACACTTACTCTGCACAAAACTTACTTTGCTTTCAAAGTAGGCTTCCTAACACATTAAAATAAGCTATTTGAAGAAAGTTTCAGAACGAATAGAAGCATAAGGAGACATGCATACACTACTCCTGAGGCATAGCTCATCCTCCTACATGCAACCTGCTTATCACTGTATCCAACCAGATCTCCTGGCATACCTGCGCACATAAGCATCACTAATCTGTCTCAGTCAGAATGAGCCAGGTTAGCTTACAAGTTTAAATTCTCAGCTAAGCAGATTCATTTTGCCTGAAATTGATCAGATACCATTTGCACGAGCAGTTCCACAAACAGATTAGAAACATGAAAAATCTCCTTCAGCAGGGAGACAGGACAGGCAGCACACAGCTGTAACCTGCCAACAGCTCAGCTGAACCTCAACTGAATGCCCACTGCAGCCCAGCAACCTCCACCGGGGAAATTAGTAAGAGCTCAGTTCCTATTCATGGTCTCTTCTGTTTAACAGCTTTCCCATGTTGGGAAGATCTATCAAAAGTGAACCAAGGATATCAGAGATCAGAGTGTGATAGGACCAGGGGGAATGGTTTTAAGTCGAACGAGGGGAGGTTTAGACTGGAGATTGGGAGGTGGTTCTTTACCAGGAGAGTGATTAAGCACTGGAACAGGTTGCCCAGAAAGGTTGTGGCTGCCCCATCCCTGGCAGTGTTCAAGGCCAGGCTGGATGTGGCACTGGGCAACATGGTCTAGTGTTTTGGCATCCCTGCTTGTGGCGGGGGGGTTGGAACTAGATGATCTTTGAGGTCCCTTCCAACCTGGCCATTCTATGATTCTATGATTCTATGATATCAGCTTTAGTTTTACAAAGTAGTTGGCCAGCACCTACAGTCTATGAAGTTAGAGACAAACATCCCAGAAATCCTAAGACTCATGCAAGTGTATTTAGAGATGAACTGCTGTCTCTTCTCTTATTTAAGCAGAGAACAGGCTATAAATGCAATTAAAATGTTGAATATTTTCCAAGGGGAAAAAAAAATGTTATTATTGTTTTTAATATAAATAAATGAGGAAGAGCGTACTGGTTGACCAGGATCTTTCTGGTGATTCCATCTCACTACCCTAATTCATGGGTTTCCTGCTTCTTTGGCAGTCACTTTCCTAAGTGAATAGAGCACCCCTGAGAAAACTCATGAGGACATATAATTCAAGGGCTGGGGTGGACAACAAAAAACAACCAACTCAAGAAGGCCACATGTAAATCCAAATGACAACCTCACCACAGATTTTACTACTTGGCCAGAGTGCTCTACTCCTAAACAAAGCAGATGTGTAGGAGAGATTAGAAGGCGAGATACTTCATGAAGTTGCAATGAATTAAAAGAAATAATTTCTAGATACAAAATACAGTACCGTTGTTCAGTACATGCTGCTTTTATCAGATCCTCCAACAACAAAGATCACAACTGAATGTAGAAATAGCAACAAACTTTGATATTCATAGATATTGTACTAGAGTAGAAGAAATAAAACACAGGTCAATCTACATCAACTAAATCTCTTCTGATCTGAGAGCAGCAGTGCCATACACTACTTCAAAAATGACCTGGAATCAATCAGCCATTAACATAAAACCCTCCAAAATCAACACCTGTAGAACATTCATTCCTTTATGTTTGATAAAGGATTTCTATTATAATAAGTTTACAGGATGCAATGAGAAACACAAAATATCTGAAGACAAGATTCCTTGTTCATTCTGAAATGTATCTGCAGTTGGTTTTGAGCATTCATTTATTTGCTTATGTAGTGATCACACAGCGACTGCATGCTTCAGTAGTAATGAAAGACAGTAGGGGTAGTGAATGATGGTAATGCAGTGGCCTGCAGAAGCTCTACTCTATCTTTTGAAAGAAAATCTGAGGGGGAAGAAAGGCCAACATGTATTTCCAAGTGTAACACACCCTATAAAAGGCTCTAAGAAATTAATGTATCCCCACTTGTTCACATATTCTGTTTACCATTTCCACTACACAATACCACATGGCCAAAAAGCTCAGCACTGCTCTGCAGCTTCAGTGCATTTCTGGAAAGCCTGTTTAAGTCCTTAGGATCTGCAGAGGCAAAACAGCCACAGAGCCTGCTTCTTATTATGCACATATCACCTCCACATTAGTTACCAGTAAGCTTCATACTCAGTACATAAACTTGAAATCCATATGCAGGTGCTTTCACTTGCCCTTCACAGGGCAAACCCCTTCTCCAAGTACAGGTCTGACAAATACCAGCTAGAATCTCCTGTTGTCAATACATGGATACCCTTGCAGAGAGACTCATTCAAGTCACTGTAGTACAGCAGTCTATCATTATACTGTCTAAAGGACAGAATTTGCAAATCTTAAACCACGAAGAAATAAGTAAAAATCAATATATACAATTAGTTGCTTGCAATAGGATAGATCTGCTGTTTATAAGTTCCTCCACCACTGTTTAAAGAAATTACAAGTAATAACACAGGACAGTGGGATTTGATGAGATCACAGAAAAGCTCTGCTCTGAAAAGAAATTGGAAGGTGAACTTAGAAGCTCTGTGTCACAACAGAGAATATTCTAGGCAGATGTGGCTGCAAAGTGAAATAAGCATAAGAAGATAGTACAGAAAAAAAGTCAAGAGTAGAATAAATTATACAATATAGGGTCTCAGACAAACTATAGATCATTCATTAGTAGATACAGAGTAAACAGGATCAGATCTGTTCAGTGCCTCTAGCCAAGAAGGTGCATTATTGATCTACTGTATTATGCAGAACTTGGAAAAAGACGACAACTCAGGAGTGTTTCAGCATATCAATTTTTATATTTAGTAACAGCTGAAACAAGCAGAAATGGACACTTCATAACATTAGTACTTGATTGTTTATTTTATGCTTCAAGATAAATTGGCTTTGTGCACCCAGAAGAGAAGCATCCTGTCATAAAGGCCAAGAATTCAATTCCTTAATTTAATAATATTTAAAGCTTCTCTAACAATGGAGATGAAGGCAGTTCAAGCAACACTGTCCTTGCAGCATATTACTGATACTGTTAGGACAAGAATTTCATAATGGAAACTAATGATTAAGATGTTAAACCGGTCAGCCAGTAACATTCACCAACTAGACTAATGTCTAAAGTAGCTGCAGTCTTTAGAAGCAAGTATTTTCAAAAAGTCTTTATCTGAACTCCTTTTTTTTTGATCTACCCAACATAAGTTAGTGTAAACCTGTACACAATCCTGAAACAAAGGCTGCTGAAGCACAACCCAACTTCCACATCTTGTGAAAGCAGCCAAAGTCTATTTATGTTAGCATGGGACTTTTAGCAAGAGCCAAGTTATTTAGGGCTGGTTTAACAGGTCTACAACAGCATCCAATAAGTTATTGATCAAGTAAATGAGCAAAACAAATTCAAGACTAGAAGAATATAAACAACAAGCCCTCTCATTGTGACTATTAGAGACAAAAATTTGACTTTGTGGTAGCAATCGATTTAGAATTAAAAAATATGAAATACCAAAGTATCCTTTTGAATTCTGCCTCAGAAAATGTAAAGACTGTACTACAATCTTTGCATGAAAATAAAATTAAATATTATGTTTGTGATAGATTTTGCCTGATACCAGAAGCAGTTTGCCAGCCATAAGTACAATCATTAATATAAACCAACTACAGAGAAGACAGAAGTCTTCATATATTAGCAGCACTTGACTTGTAATAAGTAATTGTAGTAAGTTTTACTGTGGAAAACAGTAGACTCATGGCTCTAGGAATATCAATTCTGCTATTGTGATAGACGGCCTGTCAAGATATAATAACCACTCTATACATGCACATCAAAAAAGAAGCCTAAATATAGCAGCAGTACCTGCCTTCCTCAGCATCAAGGATATCTAACTTGCCATCAGAGAACTTGACTTTTAAAACCAAAAGTATACTTGCATTCAAACAGCGTGAGTAAATGCACAAAATCTATTATTTGTTATTAAAATGGCTAAATAAAGGGCAAAAATACCAGCGTGTCTTTACTTTCCCCACCTTAAAAAACAATGCCAATTACAAGTTAAGTTTGACATCATCTGTCACCTAATTGCACCTTATATATGTCATCAGGACATTTACCATAGCCATCACTTCGCAAGTGATGCAACAAGATTTAAGTATTCAACTACCTACATTTTCCTGCTCAGGGAATCAGTCAAACATTTGTAAAGCTGCACCTGCTAACGCAAAACTGCTTCAGATGCAATGTCTAAAATAAATCTGTAAATTAGACAGCCAATGAACTGCCATCACCTTTCTATTTCCCAGCTGTTCCCACAGGCAGGTATTTGTTGTATGCATTACTTTCTATAATTCCTATACTTAGAATTTTAACTCTGAGATTCAAACATCAACTACATACATGGGATCAGCGTCACAGTATGTCAGGGGTTGGAAGGGACCTAGAAACATCATCTAGTCCAACCCCCTGCCAGAGCAGGATCACCTAAACCAGGTCACACAGGAATGTGTCCAGGCAGCTCTTGAATGTCTCCAGAGAAGGAGACTCCACAGCCTCCTGGGCAGCCTGTTCCAGTGCTCTGGCACCCTTACTATAAAGAAGATCTTCCTCATGTTAATACTAAACCTCCTGTGATTCAACTTGCTCCCATTCCCTCTTCTCCTTACATTGGATGACATTGAGAAGAGCCTGGCTCTCTCCTCCTAACACTCATCCTTAACATATTTGTAGACATTAACAAGGTCTCCTCTTCTCCAGGCTGAAGAGACCCAGCTCTCTCAGCCTGTCCTCATAGGGCAGATGCTCCACTCCTTTCATGATCTTGGTGGCCCTGCGCTGGACTCCCTCCAGCAGCTCCCTATCCTTCTTGAGCTGGGGGGCCCACAACTGGACACAGTATTCCAGGTGGGGCCTCACCAAGGCAGAGTAGAGGGGGAGAATGACCTCTCTGGATCTGCTGGCCACATTCTTCTTAATACATCCCAGGA
>VWZO01017974.1:0-10311 GCA_013396975.1 Bucco capensis
ATTGAGATAGATAACGTCCACAGCTTTTCCTGTCCACAGCGGTCACCCAGTCATAGAAGGAGATCAGGTTTGTTAAACAGGACCTGCCCTTCATAAAGCCATGCTGACTGGGTCTGGTCACCTGCTTGTCCTGCAAACAGAAACAATTGTTTCTGTCATTGGTTTTAGAATCACAGAATCTTAGAATCATAGAACCATCTCTGTGCTGTGCTTTTAAGCCTTTCCAGCTTGTCCTCTGTCTGCCAGTTGTTTCTGTCATTGGTTTTAGAATCATAGAATTGTGGAATCATAGAATCATTCAGGTTGGAAAAGACCCTTGGGATCATCAGTCCAACCATTAACCCTACTCTACAAAGTTCACCCCTAAACTGTATCCCCTAATACCACATCTAAATGACCATCAGATGCATCCAGGGATGGAAACTCAGCCACCTCCCTGGTCAGACTGTAAGTTTTGTCTTGTCATTTCTCTTGTTTTTTTAATCTTAATATTTGTTTCGTGGTGGTTTTTTATTTTTGGTTTTGTTTTGGTTGGTTGTTGTGGTTGTGTTCCTGTGCCCTCATCTACTTCTGTTATTCTGAGGTACTCTTCCCTCATCCTGGGCTCTGTGTTCCTCTGGCTGTCTGGTTTTAAGAATATTGCCCAATTACCTTGGTGTTAGTAACTGGAAAATGAACATACAGACAGAATGGGAAGAGCTCACATCAAATGGCTTCAGTGGCTGCTGTTGTTAAGTTTCTTGTAATCTTTTTACATGCTGTATAGCATCCTTTTCTGGAGTCTGGAGATCTAAGGGAAGGGTGATAGGACTGCAGTTGTCCATTAGCTGATTTACAATAAGGCTTTGGGAGCAAATCTTTTAAATTTCTAAAGGAGTGATAAAGTTAAGCAAACTTTTACTGTACACTGTAATGGCTTTGACTAAGCAAATGCAGTTCAGATAATTCTCAGAAGAATAGTAGCAACAGTAGTAATCTTCTAACGGGCTGCAAATATTTTTTTTTCCAGCCAGTGGGACAGAGCAACAGGAAGATGCTTGTAACAATGTCCCTTGATAGCCTATCAAATCTGATTAGTCAGAAGACACTATTTTAACTAAACCCTTTCTGGACAGGAGATGATGGAATGTGGCTGGCAGTTTGTTGTGGTGTTACTGTGTGCAGTACTTAACAAGCTGACAATGCCTTCCGTAGTAATGGTATCTTAAGCACACACTCAAAGGAAGGGCTAGTGTTATATAAACTCAAATGCTACCTGAATCTGACTTGTGACCGTCTGGAAATAATTTCACAATTAGCTTGCTATTGATGTTCCTTAGCTAGTTCTATAGTTAAAATAAAGTTTTGTATATGGGAGAAGAGTAATTTTTCACACTGCTCCTTGAAGTTAATGCAAGTGCCTGGTCTATACTGGAGTTTTACTACAGGATTGCCAACAAAAGCAACATACTGCTTATGTGGTGTACTTTGACACTGAGGACATGCTCAAGGCTTTATAGAGCTCCAGGTTGATATAGTACTGCAAGCTCGCTGGATGCTAGACATGCACATCTTTGGTACTATAGGATTTGTACATGTTGTTACTAATGTCCCTGGAGCAAGCTGATGGTGTTATGGAAACTTAGTGTTCATTTACCTAAGATCAGTGTGTGAGATGGTCAACTTAGTATGTCCTTGCAGTGGGCTACTGGAAAGGGGATATAAATCATCATTCTAAAAATTACCTGTTTTAATTTTCTTTTCAATGTTCTTTATGTCAGTACAGTCTGGAGTAGGTTGCTTCTGGTGTATTGTTTAGACAGCATAAACTCTATTGCCTGTAGATAACTGGTACTGCACTGAAAAAACTTCCTTGTCAGTTGAATTGCCAAAGTGAGGAGGTTATTTCCTTTAAACCAGAAGTTTTAAAATCTTGTAGGAAAGGAGCACTTTTCAGTCTGAGAGAGTAACCAGAAGGAAGAAGTACTCAGAAAAATTACAAGGAAGTGTATAGAGGCCTTGTCCATAGTTCAGCTCTATTGTCATAGTGGCAAATGATTGGATGCCACAGTACATGCTTGCAGGCAGTACATCACAGTCCTGATGACATACACGGGTATGCGAGGGCTGTATGATTTCATGAGGCCTGCCTTTTTCAATAAAAACACATGAAGTTGACACTTAATTGCTGCTTTCATACAGACGAACTAGCAATGTAGTGGCTAGACAGTGTGATCTGGGTCTGAAAGGTGCAGCCTATTTCATATGTTGTAGTCTGCAGTCTGGTTCCGTCTTATGTGGCACTGGGCCTGGTAAAGTCTGTTCAGCTCTGATAGTTGACATGCAGCTGTACTGTGTGGTCTCTTGGCTTTGCCTTTTCCAGCCTTCCTGAGATGTCAGGCTCAGCAGTGTTTCACCTCCTTTTTCTTATTTATTTGAATCTTCAATATTGTGCTTGCTTCTGAGAAGCAGTTGCCAGCTAGTGCCAAAAACTTTTCTCTGCTTAGTGAAGTAGTTTCAAGTGTAATACCAATGTAGAGAGATGGTAAGATATAGTGAGAGGAACCTGACAAACATCAAGCAAAATGACCTATGGCTTTTGTGTACAAGGTGTGCCTGGAGTTGCGCAGCGTGACTCACTTCCCCATAACGTGTGCACTTGTTCACTGTTTCATGAAGTTTAGTTGCACCCAGGTAACCTTCTTTACAACTTCGGCTTTAGCCACATATTGAATTCCTGTTAGCTGGTAGCATCAGTTCTCCTACTGAATTCAACACAATGTTGAAAGGGATGTTTTCACAGCAAAAGATACTTTCCCAAAGTACTTGAAGCTAGCTGTTCCTGACCCCAGTAATGTCAGCAGCTGCAAAGAGTTGGAATCTGCAATGGAAACAGTGAGGCTAAGGTTGGACCTTGATTGAGGAATGATGGATGTGAATGTTGGATCTTACCCAAGTTGTGCCTTGAGCACTGGCTGCTGCTGGTGGGGGTGTACCAGATAATTTAATGGTTTTGAAGAATGGTGAATGGGCAATTCAGAGCTGGAGGACTTCAGAAACAAAGGGCAACTCTGATTCTTTGTTGTGTATAATGTCAAAGGAGGACTTACAAATTCAGTTATTCGAAGAAATATGCTGTCATGTCTTAAGATAGGTCTTGTGATGTACTAATCTAGCATAAGAACTAGCTGTTACTGAACACACCATAAGCATCCTGGAACAGGGCTTTAGCTGACAACTAATTATACAGCTAATTCTATCTTAAACAGCACTTAGGACAGGAGTGGCCTGTGTTAAAAGCTGGCTAGGCACTTCTGTGTTTTAACATCTTGGCCATGTAGGATTTGCATCTAAATTTTAAAGTTGTTAGTAAAATTCTGTGGGCAGTGAGTGATGACTCTAGTTGACACTGCTTTCCTGTACATATTCAAAAATATCTTTCTGATGGTACCATTTATTGTATACCTGTTTTGTTATCTCTGCATTACCTAGTGTGTCTAGACAAGCGCTGCACTGGCTAACTACATACCCAGTATGATAGTACCCCTTTTTATAGCAGCAGGGATTAAACTGAAGAGGATCAGTGTGGTATTTCCAGTAGGAAGGACTATTCTTAATGCCAAAGCAGGCAGGGTGCGCTTCATGGGGCCGGCAAAGACTAGCCGCTGAGCACTGTGATCTGGAACTCTCTGTCTTTCTGATCACCCTGGCTGGTTTTTGGGTGGTTTTTTTTGTTGGTTTTTTTTGGGGGTTTTTTTGTGGTTTTGTTTGATTTTGTTTTTGTTTTACTCCTCATTTTGCCATTTAGATTGTCAGGCCCTGGGCTAAGTTATTTGTCTGCTCTGTCAATTCTCAGAGCTATAAAATGTTCACTTATCTATATCGGGAATAAGATAAACGGCACATGTCTGCAACATGTCACATAAACTAGAGATAAGACTTTGCAGAACTGCATAGACTTAGGCTGTGCTACATCTATAAAGTGTTAAAGCTACTTTAAAATGTTTTTCAGGTTCTAAATGGCTTCTAAGAAGTCGGGATCCGACTCTCATGGTAAGTGAAAATTGGCATCCTTGTCTTTTTAGCAGGATGAAACCTACTATTGCTGCCGACTAATGTCCCAGCATAAGCAGTCCATAAAGCCTAAACTGTTTAGCCTCTGAGTAGTTTCTTGTTGAGAATGAAGTGCCTTGGCTTCCTTCTTGCATAGTTGCCTGCTGATGCTGTGCCTGTTCTCTGGTTGAGCTGAAATTTGGCCCATAACTGTTCCCTACATGACAGAATAATACTTTCCCCTTTTCAATTTCCCCTCTCAAAACTGAAGCTGAGCTGCAGTTGTGATACTGGTCTGACGTTTGCTGAAGTGGACACTGGATCTGTAGCTTCTTTCTATGGAAATAATGTGAGAAGTTGGATTGAAAGTGAAGCTTTTAATATGCCATTGAGCTGTGCTTGCTTTTTGGTCAGCAGTGGTTTTTTTATTTTTGTTTTCTAAATTGAACTAATTTGGTTCAGCAGACAAATGGAGAGTGTTTTCTACATTGGAAATCCACAGTGTCGTGCAGATGATGGTAGGCATCGTAGAAGTTATTTGCCTGTATATATGCTTATCTTTTAGAAAATGGAGTGTAATTTAAGAGGATTAATATTTCTATGGAGCGTTAAAGTTCAGTTTGTACTTACAGTATCTTCAAATCAGTAATAAGTCAGTACTGGGAGGTTCATGTGGAATTTCTAACATGATTTTTCATGCTTTAGAAACTTAGAAACTCAGCCTTGATTTTCATGGATAATCTTTCGGATGAAAGGATCCTGGGGACTTCCATTTTTCCTTGAGCTTTTTATTCAGTCTTGCAAGTGTGGAATTGAAGTACAGAATAAGAAATGCTTCACTTAAATACATGGTTAAGGATTAATAAAAATGGGCTACTAAAACAATTTTTAGGTGATCTCCTTTGCTGTGACTCAGTGATCCTGCTGCAAGACAGGACAATGAATTGCTGCTAGCTCTTGGCTAGCACAGACAGTGCTTTAGAACTAGAATTCAACCTGTCTTTAATATTTCTCAAAACAATGCAGTATTGTGGACCGTGCTCCTAGCTTCAAAATAACAAAATCAAAACAAATGGTGCTGTAAGCTGGCTGGATATCTTGTCTGCATTTTCGTGTTCCCTCTGTCCTAATGGCACCAGCGACACTGTCACAGTACTGTTTTTGAGGAGTAGTGGAGCAACTTCCTTGGCTTATTATGTCTTAAGAAATCATCAGAGCAATTGTTAGTGTGTTCTCCAGGGCTGTTAAGAATTAATCCCTCTAAGTGAATTTTGGCCTACTGTAAAGTATCTAGCGCAACTCCTGTGTTCAGCTTGGTGTCTCTGGCAGACTGATGAAACTAGGTCAACCTAATTTATGCATCTCTTGTACTTACTGTTGAGGTGCTTATTAAAGGTTAGAGGACTGTTGCTGAATCACAGAATGGTTGAGGTTGGAAGGGACCTTTGAAAATCATAATATCCAAATCCCCTGCTTAAGCAGAGCCATCTAGAGCAAGTTCCTTAGGGCCATGTTCTTCATGGAGATGAGGATCAGAGCATGAGGTATGGATGGAGAGAAAGGAAGCCTTTCTCATCTTGAAGGGTCTTCTTTGCATACACCTGTAACTATTTCTAAGCATGTAACTTCAAATGCTCTCCTGTTATTTGAAGTGAAAGGACCTGGGGCAATGGTTTTATATTGGAGAGGAGTAGATTTAAACTGGACATTAGAAAGAAGTTCCTCACCACAAGGGTGGTGGATCACTGGAACAGCTTGCGCAGGGAGGTGGTTGAGGCCCCATCCCTGGAGGCATTCAAGGTGAGGCTTGACATGGCTCTGGGCAACCTGATCTAGTTGGGGATGTCCCTTCCCTCTGTGGCGGGGGGTTGGACTAGATGACCTCCAGAGGTCCCTTCCAACCCAAACCATTCTATGATTCTATGATAATTGGAAGGTCAAGCTTAGGGTCTAATAATTAGTGGCATCTAGAAATGCAGCTCTTATCAATTGGAGAAAAACTGTGGATTATACCAAGCATGGTACATTAATGTTGTAGTTGTGTTGTCACTGTTACTGTACAACTTGAAAGCTTTTAACTCCAATTTCTGAAAATAATGTAAATGTGACTGTAAAAAATTAAGTTCCACTTGCTTTCAAAACTGTTTCCTATTCATAACTGATAACTAGTTTTACCGGAATTGTTTCCGTTTTGCTAGCAAACTGGAGGATACTTCTATGAGTTAGCCAGTGTTTTCTGCCGTACACTAAAGCAGAGAGAAATTTTACTCCTGTAGTAGTTCCTTGGGCCAGGAATATTACATAATGCACAGTGTCAGAGATCAGTCTGACAGATTCAGTTTTGCCAGGGTTGTTCTGAGAACTTACTCAATATGCTTTTAACTGCTAAAAGGATGAACTGGCTAATAGCTGTATTAAATAATAGTTTTAAAGCCCTTTAATTACTTCACTTGAACATGTGACTGTTGACACAGTAGCTTGCATAATGCTTCTTATATGTAAGTTTTGCTTATTGCTTTAGAATTTGTCATTTAAAACAATCTGCACCCATCAGTGTGTTCAGATAGAAGGTACATCTGTTTACAAAAAGGAACAGGGTTCTTGACTTTCTGGATTAGATTTTAACTTCACTAAACTAGCACTGTTCTGATTGGGCTGGAGCAAAGTGAATACTATGTGCATCACTGTTTTACATCAGACTTTTTATGATAAAATGTCCTAAAACAGTTAGTTTGTTTCTTAATGTGTGCTTTTAGGTTTTTTTGTAGCAGGGTCTTACTCCAGATGAGGCTGTAGCAGTGATAGTTATTAAAGAATCAGCATACTGAAAAGAAATGGGAAGATTTTTATTGAATAGTCTAATTTCTGAGGTTGAACTGGATGGTATCAATGCAGCAAAAGCTGTCACAGTTGCTGTTTCTGTGTAAGCAAACACTTTGACCTATCCAGGCTCTCAAACAGCCAGCTGAAATACAGTTTGGGTGCTGTGTTGCAAATAGTCCTGTTGGTGGCCACTGAGGTGCCATCTGTATGCTGTGCTGTTTGGTGCTTGAATGTGTACTTCTCAGTAAGGACCAGTGAATATACTATTAAATTGCCTGGAGATTTTTTCATCCTTGTGTTCCAGGTGGGTGTAGGTTTTTCAGCCTCATAATTTCAAAGCTGGAGGAAATACCACCTGGTTCCTAACAGGGCTCTGAGACTAGCCAGTGTGGTGCATACTATGAGAGCTCCAGTGATGACAGTACATAAACATTTCCAGTGATGACAGCACATAAACATTTAACTCCAAATTAACAGGATATTCCTGTTTTTGAAAGCTGATTGTCCTTTTGGAGCCTGTGGCTGCCTTGTTGTAGATGAGGCAACAGTACTTAAAGTGTCATCTGAATATGAAAGTGGGTCAGATAAAAACGGCAAGTCACAGTTTACTAGGCAAGAGGTTAGTCACTGAACATGGTCTTAGATGTTTCCACTAGTGTCTTTTTGGATCTCTAAAACTCAAAGTGATGCTACAGATGAGTGCTAGAGGAATACTACAGGTTGTTATAGACAGCCATAAACCTTGCCTGTAAATTCAAAACCTTACAGTGATGCAAGAGACCCCTTTCAGTTAACTGAGAAACTAAGTGCGTTTTATACTGTGGATTTGGTAATACTTCTTCATACCAGCTTGAGGTAAAAAACTGTGTAGCCTCCCTTTTTGGAGGTGATTGAGCTCTGAGTTACTCTGCCTTGTGAGTTTGCAGGATGTCTGAAGAGTTTTGTCCTAAAACACGTTTTAAATACCACATGTAACTGACAGATATAAACGACAGATGAAGAACCATGAAGTAAGTCTAGGGCCCCTCACTGGAGTGAGCTCAACTCCAGTCAGCTGACTAAGTTAGATTGGGTGTTTTAAAAATCAGAATTGCTATGCCAAATAGATTTATAGAATCATAGAATCATTATAGTTGGAAAAAACCTCTCAGATGGAGTCTAACCATCCACCCAACACTACTGTGCTCACCACCAAACCATGTCCAGGATACTGTTGGCCTTCTTGGCCTTTTGGGCACACTGCTGGCTCATGTTCAGTCAACTGTCAACCAAAACCTGTAGGTCCTTTTCTACTAGGCAACTTTCTAGCCACTCTGCCCCAAGTGTGTAGCATTGCATGGGATTATTGTGGCCAAAGTGCAGGACTTGGCACTTGGTCTTGTTGAACCTCATCCCACTGACCTCAGCCCACTGATCCAGTCCAGCTAGATCCCACTGTAAAGCTTTCCTACCTTCAAGTAGATCAACACTTCCACTCACCTTGGTGTCATCTGCAGACTTACTGAGAGTGCACTCAATTCCCCATCTAGATCATTGCTAACGATATTGAACAGGACTGACTGCAGTACTAAGCCCTAGAGAACACCACTTGTGACTGGCCTCCAACTGGATTTAACCTCGTTCATGAACACTCACAGAATGTTAGGGATTGGAAGGGATCTGTGGAGATCATCTAGTCCAACCCCTCCCATCAGAGCAGGTTCATCTAAAGCAGGTTGCACAGGATGTTATCCAGGTGTGTTTTGAATATCTCCAGAGACTCCGCCACCTCCCTGGGCAGCCTGTTTCAGTGCTCTGCCACCCTCAAATTAAAGAAGTTCCTCCTTACGCTTAGAGGGAACTACAGGCCTGTCAGTGTTTGTCTCTGAGAAGGCAGACAGTGGCTCCGCTGTCTTCCTCTCACACACTCCCTGATGCTTCTTAACCTATGCACCGTGCCACCATGCAGAGCAGATCTTCCACATTGTTGCATCTTACACAGGTGTTATCTCTCCTGCCTGCCTGGAGCTGGAGATCTGTAGATCTGGACAGGAGCTCTTGTCTGCGTCAACACATCCTTCCTGGAGATGGTTTTCTGCTGAGTGGAAATCATAGTTGGGTTTCTTCTGGCAAGTGATGGCCACTAATGGAGCTTGCCTGTGGAGCCACGGGGAGGCTGTGCCCTCCCTGTACAAACTACTGGGCAAACTGCTGTGCAACGTCCTGGCTAGGATATTGGAGATATTTCACTGTGTTCTGGTTGAAGTGGAATGTCTAGAATTGGGACTGCTTTGCTCTTGTGACCATTTCTGTCCAAATGTTATTTCCTAGTTGTATGGCAAAATCTGGATTTTAGTTTGCCTTAGCTGCTCTAAAGCTAGGTCTTTCTAAAGCCTGTTTTGAGTATGCAAAAAACCCCCAACCACCCAAATCTTTTTATAGAGACACAATAGAATACAGTGTTTAGGAGAGCTTCAGGTTCCAGTTGTGTAGGCATGGTATTGTCATGAGAATCTAAGATGCTGGGTTCATTGACTTGAAGATTTATTCAATTGTTGGATTGTTACAGGATTTTTTTTTTAAATAGTTACTGGCTAGATATTAGAATGACAAAACAAAAAAATCTAAACACCAAAACTGAGGCAATCAAGTCCAAACAGATTCATTGTATTTCTGATCAAGCAGCTTTCTTTGTGTTGAATTACCTAGTGTAGTTGGGTCAGCAGAGATAAAATAGCTCCCAAATACAGAAATGCAAGTTTTAATTGAACACTTTAAACTCATAAGGTTTTTTTTTATACAATTTCTGCTTTTGATCTTAGGGCCTTTCAGTTATCTTGATGATGTCCCATTCAAGATAGGAGACAGATTCAAAACCCCAGCAAAGGTTGGATTACCCATTGGTTTCTGCTTGCCTGATTCTTCTCAGCTTGTTCGAGAAGCCCAGGTAAGTGATGTGTTTTGCCTTTCTGCTCTCTTTCCCCCTCACCACTGGCTCCCAACATGTGGTGCTATAAATTGCTGGTAGTTAGAGATTGCACATGTGTTCAAATGCTAGTCTTATTGGTCCTGTGGTGTCATTTCCTATGCCAGGCAGTAGTTGCATAAGATCTTTTAGAATGTAGAGTAAAATAAAAATGTGATAAGCCATGCAAAAAGCTTCTACTTCTTACCACTTTAAAAAGCCTAGTAATAATTATTTTAGTGTGTCTACTTCAAAAAAGCACAATGTTTTTACGGAATAGTTACAGGTCTAAAAGTTACCCTGACTTTATTTGAGTATCATTTTAAAGAGGAAAAATGCTAGGAACTGATATACCCATGCTATGGCATACTTGCAGAATCTTGTTTGAGTATAACAAGTGTTTCTATGACCATATTTTATGGGTTTTTACAACAGTGTCATGAGACAATAAATGTCCAGTTCTTGTTCTGTGCAAGTCTTTGATGTAATAATCAAACGATCCAAGAAAAATT
>VWZO01017975.1:0-22605 GCA_013396975.1 Bucco capensis
GGGTACCAAGCAAGTGGGTCAAGGCCCATGTGGGAGCAACATCATCGAGAATGAATAGGGCAGAAGATGCTGATAGAACAGAGAGTACTGGAGGCACAGCAGAATGGAACGTCAAGGGATATGGACAAGCCTAATGACACTCCTGGGACTTTGTAATATTGGACAGACTTTTGAAGGCTTTCCCTCTTTCATGCCAAAAACAAACATTTGGGTAACTCTGGCTAATATTACAGGACAAGATAGTATTTGCCTTCTTTCCACAGCTTCACCTAACAACCCTTTCAGTACTTGTTTAGTAGGTATTCCTTTAGAGCAGGAAAACTGGAAACAGCTGATGACTTTGACACCGATCCCACCTATCCTTCAGAAAAGCATACCAGTAGATCTGTGGGATGCCTGGGTGCCTTACTTACCTAAAGTGCCTTTAGAGCCTCAAGAGCTTGAACTTTTGGGGTCTGTAAAAATGGACTATTGCTTGTTTTTTAATTATTCAGGACAGAATCAATCCCAGGCTTGGAGCATCAATGCTACACATCCTATCTCTAGAAACAAGACTGCTTGGTGCAACTATACCTCTGTGAACTTCTCCCATTCTACTAATGTTCCACTAACACTCCCCCAGGGAATCTTTTTCATCTGTGGAGATTGTGCATGGCCAATGATTCCATCCTACATCAGGGGAGGACCTTGTAGTTTAAGATGACTAACCTTGCTAACTCCTAATGATTCTATGATCCTACAGCATACACATCCCAAACAGCAGAGAAGAATGACACATGCTTACACAGAAGAATATCAGGATGATATTGACATTTGGAACAAAGGCAAAATTCTAGCTGCCTCTTTCTTTGTTCCAGGAGCAGCAGCTGCTAAAGCACTCCCTACTTTAGATAAATTGGCGTGTTGGTTGGCTAAACAAACTAATGCTACAAGCACAGCACTCTCCCAGTTACTGCTTGATACAGATAGTGTTAGGCATGCAACCCTAGAAAATCAAGCTGCTGTAGATTTCTTCCTATTAGCACAAGGCCATGGATGTGAGGACTTTGAAGGAATGTGTTGTATGAATTTGCCAGATCACTCTGATTCCATACATGCCAGTATATGGAAGTTGAAGGAAGGAATTAGTTGCAGAAAGATGACTGGGAGTTGTTTAGCAGGCTATTGAGAAGGAATGGCTTGAACCAGATGGATTTGTGGGCTCCTTCAAGAAGGAATTCGATTGTTGCTTGTGGTTTTAGTGTTCGACATTATCTTTTGTTGTATCATGGGGTGCATTAGAAGAGCTATGACCAAGGTTGTAGGCAAAGCCTGGATTGCTCAAAGAAGAAAGGGGGAAATTGTTGAGGCATGGCTCACTGAGCAGGGACATGATCTAATGAGCATGAGCAACCCCACAGATGCAGGGGAGTAAAGGCTGCAAAGAGGCCTTGAGGCAGCCTTGAGAGAAGGTACAAGGAAGTGAAGTAGATAGGAGAACAATAAACAGAGCAATGCTTACCAAGCAAGAAGCAGCATAATGTAATGCCTATAAAGCAAATTTTACTAACCTATCAGCTTAAAGGTCAGACATGTGGACAGCAGCATATCACCAATAGAAAGTCATGTTTAGGCATGTGCTCACTTATGAAAAGGTATAAAAGCTATGGCACTCTTGCAGTGAAGTGAATCATCTTGCTAACTCACATTGAGTCATCTGTGATTCCATAAGCCCATCTCCAACACATGGCCTCCACTGATGGATGCTGCAGCTCAGCATCAGCTCCAGCCCCAACTGGAATGAAGAGAACAAACTGAAAATGCTTTTTGCAGTGAGTGCCCTCCACTCTGGGGAAAAGGAGGTGATAAGAAGGGGAAAAGCAACAAGCTTTGGGGTGGGAAAGCTTTGCCTGGTAGTTAAGTAGGCAGCAGAGCCCTCCCTGGAGGGTGTGAAGAGAAGCTCCTACCGAGAGGAGGAAGTGCTGGTTTACACCCAGGGAGCAGCCTAGTGCTTCATTCTCCCAGACCCCAGAGGGATGCAGTTCCTTGGCCCTTTTGCTTCCCAGCACTAGCTAGTAGTTCATCAAGAGCTGGAGAAGCCCAAGCTCAGCTTATTGATAGCAGTTAAGAGGAGCAGCACCCAAGCTGCAGGCTGGCAGGCCAAGGCAGAAAGGCTCAACCCCACCTAGACAGCAGAGACTACTCACAGCTGGGTTTGACAGGTTAGAAACAGTTTATTGAAGTTCACCATACAAAGTTATTCCTCCTCCAGGAGGATTTGGCAGATGCAGCCCCATGAGCATCTTCTGAGCAGTTATCTTCCCCCAACCCCTCTTTGGTCTGCACCCCATCAGCTGCATCTTCTCATCAGACAGAGTCATTTTGCCAGTGTGTATGAGCATCCATATGGCTCTGTAAGTGAGAAAAGTCACTGTACCCATCTCCCAAGGGAATCTCCACCTCCTGGCATTGCCCAGGATCATCACCAGGTACAAAAAGAACCTGTGACCTCCAGAGACACCAGCTGTGCTTCAAAGCATAGAATCTAATCCCAAGGACTGTGAAGGCCACATACCTCCTCAGATAATGCCCAGAATCGTTGGCTATCCATTTCCAGGGTCTGAGTCCCTGCTTCAGCATCTCTTCTGTCCCAGAGAACTTCCCTATCCCACCAGCGGAACCTCTTGGTCCTCAGACACTAGGGAGGAGAGCATGGAGGCTGCAGCCATGCCTGGCCCCATTCATGTTCTCTGATCTGTGCTTCTCTCACACAGGGACCAGGGCTCCTTTGCCCTAAAGCTTTGTCTCTCTCTGCTAGAGCAGAGAGAGCTCACCCTTACCAGCAGCAAGACGATGGGAGCAGTAATGATGCAGAGGCCACACACCACCATGATGGCCACACCATACTCAGGAAAGCCTGGCTGGGGCTGGGGGGGCTCCAGGGTGGCCTCTGTGGCAGAACACAACAGTTAGCCCAGCCTGCAGGACACAGGACTCTACCCAACAGGTTGCAGCTAGCTGCCCACCCACTCTCCACCATGTCTATGCAGCTAACATCTATTTGACAGCTTCCATGCCCTGTCCAGATAACCCTTCCCCCCTCTCCTACACCAGCCTGCAGTAGATGAGTGCATCTCCAACCCCCCAAGGCTGGATAGGACATGGTTGGTCCTAGAATTGTATTTCCAGGTCAACCAACTCAAGCTGCTCACCTCACCAGCCAAGAGATCTCACCCTCCCTTTGCATAAGGGATCTGGGTCTGCTTGGTCATGGATCTACTCTGCTCACACTGCAGACATGGAAATAACTCCCATGAAGCTTGTCTACACAGACCCCAGGAGAAGCTTACCTCCCACAGCAAGAGAGTATGGGTCCACCTGGAAGTCTGAACCAGCCAAAGCCTTGTTTGGCCCAACTGCAAGCACAAGTGCCTCCAAAACTTGCAGGCTAGTTGGAGCAGGGTGCTGGAAGACCACATCCCCATGGCAGATCAAGGAGCCAGGCCTGTAGACAAGGTTGGGAAGAGCTTCAGCAGCTGCCAATCCTACCATGACCCCACAGTCCCATGGAAGGACATCCCTAGGGGTCCAGCAAATCACTCCTGAGGCAGTAGGTAAATGCTTGACCTCAGCCACCTGCTGCAAAACCCTTCTGTAGCTGAGACTATGGACCTGAAAGCCACCTGGTTGATGTCTGTAGGGTGACCTCCCTCCCTGGTTCTGTACCCTCCCTGCTCCTCCCTCCTGCCCCAGCAGACCCTCTGCTCCCACTCACAGGAATCCTCTTATCACCACTTGCAGGAAGCTCCTGTGGGCCCTCCTCAAGGTTCTTGCCACCTGCAAGAGAGGTTTTTGCTCAGCTCCCCACACCAGCATTTGAGGTGTTCCAGCCAGCCAGGCCACCACTTCCACAGCCAAGATGGAGCTAGGACAGCAGGAGCACATCCTGCAAGCACCTCCAGGCCCTGGCCTGCTTTGTGGGGGTGGCCTAAACCACTAAAGCCTCAGTGCTGTCCTTCAGCAGATATCAACTGCAGCACTGGAGGTGAGCATCTGGTCTGGACAGGAGCCAAAGCAATCTCCCTTCCTCCAGTGTTCCTCAGCCTCCTTCCCTCAGCCCCCTGAGAGGAGCCTGGTCCCTTCCCACCAGCCATGCCTACCACATCACTAAGGTTTCTGGTGAGTTCCTGGTGCTCCACAGCAAGTGGATCCAGAAGGTCCTCACTGAAGTGTCTGTTGGTGATGAGGAAGGAGACTGGGTAAACTTGCAGCTCAAGCCTGGCTCCTGAAAAGGCAAGACATGAGTGCTAGGTGAGCAGAGCTGGCAGCAAGCCCTACCACACACAGGGGCTGTCCTTACCCTCCACTGAGAGGGAGGTCAGGTCCACAGAGCAGGTTGCCAGAGCTGTCAAGGCTTGCAGAACCTCTGCAACATCAGCATGGAGACTTGTGTTGAGGTAGATGGCTCCAGTGATCTCCAGCTGCCCACTGAGGTTTCTAAGGGGAGAGAAGGGCTCTAAGCAAGGCAGGAGAGCTGGGGTCAGGCTTACTAAACACATGCCTGCTGGTCTTTTTTGCAGCAGCTCATGACTACTGAAGCCCAAAGAAGGTGCCCATGTACAGTAGTTACTTGCCACCAGCTGCACATCACCCTCTCAGATTTCCTCATCCTCTCCTAGAATCATTTAGGTTGAAAAAGACCTTTAAGATCATCAAGTCCAACCTCTCCATCTTTACCACCTGGCTAATGAGCTGCAGAGAGCACAAGAGGTGGGGAAGGTCATTTGATGAAGAGCTTTGAGAGGAGTAGTTGTGTCCCATACCTGAGCTGGATGAGAGTGAAGTTGCTCACTTTGTAGAGGGTGCTGAGAGACAAAGTCACCTAGAAGAGGAGGCAACAGCTCACACTCTGCCCCTGTCCTACCACACAGGCAGTGCAGCAGCCAGCCTGGACACATTTTCCCAGCGTCAGCCTTTGGGATCCCCACCAAGGCTTGCCATACCTCCCTGATCAGCCTCTCCAAAGACTCTGTCCTGTCCCTTCCAAGCTGGATGACAGTGAGGGAGATGGACAGCTTCTCTGGGTCCAGATTCTCCAGGCTGAAGCCTAAAAGAGTTCAGAAGATACTTAGCCCATACCTGTTCTTCCACCTTCCTTGGGAGGTATCAGTCAGCCTAGAGCTCATCCTCTGCTCCACACTGAAAGCAGAAGCCAGCAGGGCAGCTAAGTGAGGATGACTCCCTTTAGTGGTAAGAAGGGCTTGGGATGTGCCACCACCTCTTAGGACAGGAGAAGCAGGTCAAGGAAGGGAAACCAGAGACTTTAGCAGCAGCACTGGACCACACAGGTCCACCAGCTGCAGGTGTGGTCTCCAACATTCTTACCACCACAGGGTTTTGCATGGGTAAAACCTTAAGTCCAAACTGGGCAGGTTTGGACTTTAGTAGAGGTCTAGGGAAGACACCTGACAACAGCAGCTTTGCTTTGAGAGGATCTCCACCACAGCTTACCACCAGACTGGACAGATTGTGGCTCCAGCTGCCAATTGAAGATGCTCCTTCCCCTGCTTGCCTCTGTGAGCAGTGTCCTGATGAGGTGCGAGTTGGTGGGAGCAGGAGCATCCCCCCGGAACAGAGCCTCCCCTCGCACAACCACCGAGCCATTCCTGCCAGGGAGACAAGACCATGGGGAGCCACTGCAGCCCCACATTAACATCCCACCCAAAGAGAGCTCTCAGGTGCCTTTATTACATGCTTTCAAACAAGGATCCCTTGGAATGATGACCCTGAGGGAGCTGGGCAAACCCTTCCCTCCAAGCCAAAGCCACCACTCCCCACCTGTTGCCCCAGGGCAGAGCTGCACACTCACCTGAACTCGAGGACATCTGCCTGCAGGAAGGTCTCATAGGTGGACAGCATTTGGTTTAGCTGAAAGAAAGAAGCACCTGCTGATGGAGAAGCTTGCTCAAGCTCCCTCCTGCAAAGGGGACACTAACCAGGAGGTGTGCAAGAAAGAGGGAGGTCACCTCAGTCTGCCCAGGGCAGGGCATGCTGGTACCTCAGGGCATGTCAGGAGATGGTTATGGCTAAGCTGACATCCTTAGGGCTCTCATCAGCCTAGGAACAGCACCCAGGAGGGAATACTCCCACCAGCACAGCATGTGACAGCCCTGTTAGTTGCCAGAGGTGAGCGGGGTCCAGTCCTACCTCAAAGCACCAGCCCAGCCCAGCTTTGGTGGAGCAGTGCCAGACATTTACTCATCTCCACCATGCCCCGGTGAGTGACAGACCAAGGCAGGGCTGATGCAGCCTGCAAGCTCCTTGCCCCAGCAGGACTCCCTGCAGCAGCTTCTCAGCTGCACCCACAAGTGCCAATCCCTCCACCAAGCAGCTGCTGCACTCACCATCAGCTTCACTTCTTCCTCTAGCTGCCTGTAGCTCTCTGAAGCTCTGCTGCCCAGAGCCTGGCTGTAAGTGATGCCCAGCAGGCGGAACTGCAAGGGCAGCACCTGGGGGGCAGGGGGCTGCACCTCAGAGGAGCTAGGATTACCCATGGTCAGCAGCTCAGCTGGGGTGAAGGCTTCTCCTGCAGCTGGAGGGAGATGCTCTCTGGTTGTGGAGGAGGGCTGGGAGGCGACAGAAGGGTTGGACATGGACTCAGCAGCTGGTGGTCCAGCCAGGGTGGGAGAGCTGGCTGGAGAGCTGACTGCATGCAGAGCTCCAGTGGAAAGCAGCAGGTAGGGTGGAGATGACAAGCTTGTGGTGCTGGTGGGGTCCACAGCCTCAGAGCAAGGCTCCAGAGTAGGGTTCTTAGAGCTGGCAGAAGGCACAGAGCCTAGGCTGGCATGGGTGGGCTCTGGAGGTCCTGCTGATGCTGTTCTGAGCTCAGTGTGCCCAGCTTCTGCCACAGCCACCTGTCCAGGCAACACACTCATCTCTGCCACCTTTGTGGGCTGGTGTGACCCTGCAGTGGGCCCATGCTCAGATGCAGTTGAGAGGAAGATATCTGGATGCAGAGGTGGCCTCTGAGGAGGTGACCTCAGGGGGAAGCCACGTGTCACACCTGCAGCTCCTAGAGAGGAGGGAGGCACCATAGCAGCTCCATCCTTGCAGGGCACTTTGGTTGCTCCAGGCTCTGGGATGGTGTCAGAGGCTGCTGAGCTCACCCCAGTCACAGTGGGACCTGCAGAGCTGCTGGCCCTGGTCCAAGCAGAGGAAGGGTGGGCTCCAGTGGTTGTTGGCAGAGTCTGCTGTGCAGAGGGGGAGGACAGACCAGTAAGTGTCCCCAAGGTGACAGCAGGTCCCTGAACCTCTGTTGGAGGAAGGGAAGGAACCAGCACTTGTGGGTGGTTGACAGTATGAGCCAAGGTAGTACTGGGAAGAGATGCCAAGACAGTGGCCAGAAGTCCAGACCCGTTTCCTCGGACCTTGGTCCAGACAGTGTTAACCAGCAGAGCAGCTTCACCATGCAGAGGGGTGGCAGCAGGCCACATGTCCCAGGCCATCTCAGGAGTGACAGGAGAGGGGACCCATGCAGTGCCAGGATGTCTTTTGGTTGAGTTGGCTGTTCCTTTAGTTGGCAGAGCTGAAGGCACTGCTGGAAGGGGCACCAGCTGAGGAGCAGTGGTTTGCTCCTCACTCATTCCAAGGTCAGGCAGCCCAGGGCTTGAGCTCACCTCTTTCTTCTGGCCATTGTGGCTCCTTGTTGTGGCTCCAGCAACTGGAGCTCCATGCTGGACATCAGAGAAGCTGCTGGCTGTAGGTTGAGCAGATGCTGGTGCAGTGCTGGCCCAAGAAGTCAAATCACTGGCTGTGACCACAGCAGGAGGCTTTGAGCTCACAGCCAGGCTGAGCTCTGCTCTGTACGGCATGGTCTGATGGTCAGGGGATGACCCAAGGGCCAGAATCTGGTCATTCCTGGGCTGCTCAGCTGTGTTATGGCCCTTGGGGAGCATCCCTGGATGTGCTGGGGCATCAGGTGGGACATGAGCCCCTGGGCTGGGATGCTCTGTCATTCCTACTGACTGACCAAGGCCAGGAGACAAGGTCACTGCAGGCACCTGCACTGCACCATGCAAGCTTAGTCCTGTGCCAGGGAGGCTTCCCAGAGCAAGGAGATGCTGGGAGGCAGGACTGGGGTTATCCACAATCTGGAGAAGCTGAGCTGAGGTGGCAGACTCACTTGTTCCAAGCCACTGTGTCACAGACACTGCTGTGCCCATGCTGAGCCCTTCCCCATGCCTGGGACCAGGCTGCCACTGGGGCAAGGTCCAAGCTGTCAAGGGAGAGGCTGTGGTTGGTGTTCCCAGGCTCCATCCCTCTGCATCTGTACCATGGGTCACATCTCCTGCAGCCCCTGGGAAGGAGCCTGAGGTGCCCCTAGAGCCCATCAGCACTGTCACACGCTGCTGCACCTCTGCTTCCTTGAGCAGGTCCCCACGTGTTGCCACCACATCATCACCTGGCCCTTGCTGGGAGGCTGGGGAGCATGTCCAGGTGGAGGAAGGAAGTGGAGATTCTGGAAGGGCCTTGGGCAGAGCAGCCAGAGAGCCCAGGCTGTATGGGAGAGCAGTGGCAGACAGGCAGACGGCCAGCACCAGGAAAGCTTTGCACCTCAGCCTGTGGGCAGCAGTGGCCAGAGAGGCAGCAGGACCTGGAGCTGTGGCCACAAGCCCTTCCTTCTCACCATGGTCCATCACCTTCAGCTGCAGGGCAGCAATATCTGGGGGGGCTGGTGGTTCTACCCCACAGCTCTGCTTGTGAGAGGCCATGGGGAGAGCCCAGCTGTGGGGAGGAACAGTAGGAGCTTCAGGGCTGGGTCCCCTCCCCAAGCTCCAGAGCTCCAGCAGGAGCTCCAGGGCTAGGAAGGCCTCCCCAAGCTGCCCCTGGCTCAGCCTCCCACAGTGACTGGCCTATTCCCAGAGCAATCCCCTCCCCACCAGAGCCAGGGAGCTCCTAATCAAAACATCTCCCTGGTCTCCTGCAGCAGCTTCTCCAGCTGAGGAAAGCTTGTGCTAAGCTTCAGTGTTCCCCAGGAAAGCTCTGGGCTCAGCCATTGCCTCATTCTCTGCCCAAAACATGCACCCCATTCCCAAGGAACCTCCACAGAGGAAGGCTGGACCTTTCCACCCCACCAGCAGCCCTTACCTGGCAGCACCCAAGGACAAGAGAGCACCAAGCCCCTACCCCAGCCCTGGGCTTTTATCTCATTTCCAGGAGGATGCTGTGGCTCCATTCCAGCTGCTCCTTATTAACACCCAAACTCATTAGCAGTGCCCCAGGTGAAGCTCATTCCCAGCTGGAGATGTCTCTCTGGTCCTCACTAAGTCTTTGCCAGGGTGTCCTGGAGCCTCTCACTCAGCCTTGGGGTGCAGCACCCAGCAGCAAGCAGACGAGTGCTGGGGGACAAGTGCCACCCGTGGTGCACCCCATGGCTCTCCTAGCCCATTCTGGATGCACAGACACCTGCTCCTGGGCTCTCATCCAGGATGTGACCCTCCCAGCTGCTGGGATGTGCTCCCTTCCCAAGCAGGTGTCCCCTGCAAGCCTTGGTGGCTCTGCTGCTGTCCCCAACCCCCTGATGTCAGGACAGAGGGGCTGGGCATATCACTCAGGGCATGTTGCAGACAAGTAGATTTGGAGAGCCCAAATGTGTGGGTTCCTCTTGCCCATTCAGCTGGGTGCTGCTTTGGGACCCCCACCCACCCAAGGCCCAGAAAGGTTCCCTCCTGCCCACATTGGCAAGCAGAGAATGAAGCACTGGAACGTTCAGAAATGAGCCAAACCTTTTTACTGAGGCCAGGCATCTCTCCAACCCTTATTCTTACAAAACATTAAACAAAGTGAAGGAGGTTTCTTCCCTGGAGCCTCCTCTACAGGTATAAAAATGACAGCCTCATGAAGGAATGCTGCTTTCCCAACCCCGGCCCAGCTCTGGGCACAGATGTGGGGAGGAGAACAGCAGTGTCTCCCCTTCCCTATTCCCATCCACAGCCACTACATCCCAGTGCAAAAGCAGAAAGGCACCCATAGGTGCCTCCTCAGGCTGGCAAACAGACCTTTTGGCTACCAAGTCCATGATGGGGTTTGGGTAGGGCTTGGCTTGAATTCTTTGTTGTTGTTGTTTCCCCCCCCTCCCCTGCTTTCTTAGTTTAAAATAAATATTTCTTGTAGTGAAACAAAAAATAACAATAATCATAATAACCATAATCCTCCTCCTTTTGCTCCTCCTTACCCTGAAACAGCTGGATAAAACACCTGAGTGGCAAGTTTGTAAGGCCTCTGCTGTATACTGGCCCTGGCTGGGCGAGGGGGAGTCTCTCCATCCCTCCATCCTCATCCATCCATCCTCCAGGATCTGCAGGGGCTGCAAGAAGGCTGAGGAAGGACTGTTTAGGATGTCAGGCAGTGATAGGACTAGGGGGAATGGATCCAAGCTTGAGGAGGGGAGATTGAGGTTGGCTGTTAGGCAGAAGTTACTCCCCAGGAGGGTGCTGAGCCACTGTGCCAGGTTGCCCAGAGAGGTGGTGGCAGCCCCAGCCCTGGCAGTGTTGCAGGCCAGGCTGGCTGGGGCTGGGAGCAAGCTGCTCTAGTGCCAGGTGTCCCTGCCCATGGCAGGCACAGGGGTTGGAACTACAGGAGCTCTAAGGTCCCTCCCAACCCTGACAATTCTATGATTCTGTGTTCCCTCCATCCTTCCACCCATCCTTAGCTGCCAGAACCCCTCCTGAGTTGCCCTTCAACCCAGGATCTCTCCTTCCAAGGCCTCCCCTCTCCTGTCCCTCCAGGTCCATCAGGGTCATCTCAAGATGTCCATCTCCATGGGGACAGCTGGGACTTGGGTTGTCAAGTGGTTTGGTTTTCTTGGGAAGTCTTTATATCTCTCTTCCAGCTCTGATCGGGCCTGAACCTCTCAGCCTGAGGAGTGTCAGTCCCCCTGCCTTGGGCCAGCACAGCCAGCAGGTGAAGGCATGAGTGTCAATAACAACAACAAAAAAGCATAAATTACTCTTTTTTTTTGCTTTAAAAACCAGTTCCACCTAAGCTGAAGGCAGCAGCTCCTTATAAAGGTCAACCTGGGACATTTCTAAAATGTCTTCATGTAAAACAACCAAAAAACCCCCAGTGCTGTAACTAGGGAAGGTGAGATTCCCTTCACCCTGGAGGTTGGGTGAAGTCTCTGTAGCTCTTGGAAGAGGAAAAACCCAGGAGGCAGGTACATGTATTGGGAATGAGGTGCCCAAAGCAGGAGAGGTGAGCCAGAGGAGAGGCTGTGGAACCTCATCCCTGCAGCAGCCAGCCTTCCTCCATGGTGGTGTGACCATTGCCATGCTCCTCTTGGAGATACAAGGTATGGTGGTGTAAGCATTGCTGTGCTCCTCTTGCAGGTACAAACCCTGCTCCAACCCTCCAGCTCCACTGGAACCTCAGCCATTCCATTTCCATTCACTGATTGGTCATGAATGGAGGTGGGAGTCATCCTAGAAGGTGATGCATTAAAAGAAACGCAGCTCCAGCTGCCAAGAGGAACTCAAGCCTATCCCTGTGGGACAGGATACCATGCTCACAGCTCTGGAGGACATTCTCCACCCCCAGCAACATCCTCAAGACAATTCCTGTGGTGTAGGTAGCCTTCAGACACCAGCAGCCGGGAGGATGGATCCCCATCCTTGGCTAGAGGGATCATCTCCCCACAGGTTTGCCAGTGATCACCTGCTTCATCTCCGCATCCACATCACTCCAAGAGGTGACCCCACTCCTCTGGGGATGAGGAGACCCTTCTCTTTCCCATCCTGATGGGTGGGTGGCTTAGCTGTGGCCCATGACACATTCCTTAGAGCCTCCTTTTACTTGCTGCTCGCTGTGTCTAGCGCTTTGCCATCCGTGGCTATTGCTTTGCCCTCAGCTTTCAGTGCCTCCACACCTGGGTTACCTGGGAGAGGAAAGAGTGGTTAGGGATGACAGGGTCTTCACTTTTCCATCCTGAATAATCCCTCCCAGCCCAGCCCAGGCAGCAGAGCCACTGGTGTGCTC
This sequence comes from Bucco capensis, assembly GCA_013396975.1. Lineage (NCBI taxonomy): Eukaryota > Metazoa > Chordata > Aves > Piciformes > Bucconidae > Bucco > Bucco capensis. The sequence goes on from VWZO01017975.1 coordinate 12,013, forward strand.
CCCCCCAGCCAGCCCTACCTCCTCATTGCTGTGGCAGATAGCCCCCAAATCCACCAGCACCTTCCCAAAGCTACCTGTAGAAACCTCAAATCCAGAACAACTACTTGGAGGTGTACTGGCCAACCTGTGAGCTTGGACCTGTAAGAGACCAACTCGTTGGCAATGGCTTCAAGGAGCAGCAAAAGGGCACTGGGACAGGGAGGGGCAATGGGACTCTCCCTGATGGGATGGGACAACTGTGAGTGGCATTGCTCTGCTCCTGGTGTGTTCCTGAGCCATCAGGCTCTGCTGTCCTGGGAGGAGAGGTGGTCTTGAGATGACCAAACTCCTCCTTGATGTCCCCAGGATGACTCTTCTCACCCAGGGCAGGCAGGATTGGCCCAATTAGCTCCACCACCACCTCCCAACTCAAGCATTCTCTCTCCACAACCCACGAAGAAAAGCTCTGCAGAACCCTTGGTAGGAGAAGGATGCTGAGGGACCAAGCTAGCAGAGGATGATCCCACCAAAGAGCAACATTTGGGAGGCAGATGGAGCTGGAGCTTCCCTGGAGGAGTCCCAAAGACCCACAGGACATGCTGGGCTCCCTACCAAGCTGTTGCCTGATGGAGTTGTGCCAGTGGAGGTCCAGCAGGTCTGGATAGATGTCAGGGAGCTGCTTGAGCGCCAGGAGCTTCAGCATGCGTGAGGTGCAGCTCTTCAGCTCCAGGTCCCTCAAGTGCTTCTCCTCCGAGAGCGTGGTGGGACGCAGCTCCACCTTGTGCTCCTGCAGCACTTGGTCAACAGAGGCCCCAGGGAGATTGGGGAAGAGCTTCTCCTTCACCACGTGGATGGGGATGAAGACAGCTCCTGCCCGGACGACGTGGGGGAAAGGACACTTGCGAGCAAACATGAAGGTCTCCAGCTGAGAGAGGAGGTTGGGGAGGAGAGTGGCCACATCCTGGAAAGCCAGCCAGATCTCCTTGCCTTTGGTGGGCTTCTGAGGTTCAGGAATCCTGGAGCCATTCTTGGGCTTGAGCGGGTATTTGGGCACCTCTCCCAGCTCCGCTGCCGGCTCTACCTTCTTGAGCCACTCCCGCAGGAGCTCTGGGGAGGACCTGGCCACCGAGCAGGAAATAACATCACACAGCCAAGCATGGAGGGTGCTGAAATACTGCCCAGGGAGGGGCTGGGGGCCAGGACCCCCACACTGCCCAGGCAGAGAGATGCTCTCCTCTCCAGGCACGAAGCGAGGGGGTTCAGGCAGAGGGGGCTGCTGGGGGTCCAGGTGAGCTCCCCGCAGCACAGAGTGGCTGGGCTGAGGGGGACAGGGGCTGCTGGCTGGCTGGGAGGGCAGGGTGGGGAGTGGGAGGGAGCGCAGGATCTTGAACTTTTTGAACATGAAGGTGGCTGAGCTCTGGAAGTTGCTCTTGTCCCCAGAGCCCACCTCAAGCAGCAAGGGCAGGGCCTGGGGCTTGGCCCCCACCCCTACCTTCCCCCTTGAACCCTCGTTCTCCTCCTCCACATCCTCCCCATCCCGTGTCCCCTCTGTATGGTTGATGGGTCTTTGAGTCTCCACAGCTTGCCCCAGTTTCTTCTTCAAGCTGAGGTCCAGCACCATGTTCTCGGAGGCCAGATCCCCACTCCCCACCCCACCAGCACTGTCCTCCTGAGACTCCCGAGGCACAAGCTTTGGTTTTTTGGGGAGCCTTCTGTGACCACTTTCCCCTTGGCTCTGGACCATGTCACTGCCTGTCCTCAGCTCGTGGCCAGCCACTGTCCCTGTGGGCGGCAGGCTGGACACCACTGAGACCTCTGTGAGGGCAGCAGGCTCCTGGCTGCCCCTCATGGTTTGGGGTGGAGTGTCCCCCTGCAGATGCTCCCTGCAGAAGGGAACCTGTGCTGAGCCCTTGGTGCCCTCCAGGTAGTCTCGGTAAGGTGCCAGGCTGAAGACGTTGTTGATCACTGGCATGGGTGGAGAGGAAGGAGAAACCTCTCTGTCCCTCAGGTCTTTCAGCCCCTCCAAGGAAGATGCTGATGGACGAGAGGGGACAAGCTCCTTGGCTGCATCCTTGACCTTGCAGGCATCTCTGTTCCCTACAATGATGGGAGCTGGTGGTCCCCCATGGAGTGTGTCCTGGGGAGCTGGGCTGATCCTCCTCTTCCCAGGGTAGGGGCAGGTCTCTGGCTCCCCTCGGCTGAGTTTCACCCAGCTCCCTTCTCCTTTGGGACACATCTCTGTGAGCCCACCAGAGCTCTTGGACACCTTCTCTGGGACACAGACAGGTTGGAAGGCACTGCTGTGCCTCATCACCACCCATCGCTGGGGACTTTCTGCCCTCTGCCGCTCGCAGCCCGGATCTGTGCCGGCAGAGGAGCTGCTGAACACAGCAGGGTCACCAGGGCTGAGGGCAAAGCCAGGGCTGGGGGCAAAGCCAGGGCTGGCCAGGTAGCCAGCTTGCCTTGATAGCTCTCCATCCCTCGGCAGTGCTGCCAACTTAGCGGGTGGTGATGCCACCCTGCCTGCACCGGCTGCCCTCACCACGTAGGTGTCCAAGGGGCTGGGAAAGTAGCTCCTTGGGGCTTGGGCCATGTTGTAGGCGCTGGGCTGTGCTTCCATGGTGGGAGCTGGGGTGTGGTAGAGGAGAGCAGCTTTCGGGAGGGGCAGTGGGTAGTGGGTGAGTGGGTAGCACACTGGTGGTCTCTCCCGGTGTGCTGGGTGGGTGGCAGGTGACTGGAGCTTGGGCCAGGGCTCTGGGCTGAGGCTGGCCAGCTTGGACACCTTCCTCTGGCTGTGGGCGGTGGGACAGCTGGCTTCCAGGAAGGGGGTGCCGGGGGGACCCCTGTATTTCTCCAAGGTGTTGTAGTAGGGAGAGAAGGCAACAGGGGAGCCCACTGTCTCCTTGGTGGGCAGCGCCAGGCTGGAGTGCAGTGGTGGGAGGCTGGGGTCAGAGTGGGGACCTCTCTTGTGCAGCCCAGAGCTGCCATGGAGCTCGCCAGGGTGGAGAGGGTGGCTCATGGTGGTGGTGTTGGGCAGAGCCCAGTCTGCATCTCCTGGTCTCTGCTGCAGGCTCTCGGCTCGGGCTCCCAGCGGCAGAGCCATCCTGGGCTCCATGAAGCAGGCAGGGGCTCTGTACATGGGCCTGGGGACAGCCAGGGGAGACGTCTTGACCACCACAGGCTTCTTCACCAGGAAGGGGTGTCCCAGAGCTGGTGGAGGGCTGCTCCACTTCTCCCTCACCATCAGCAGCTCCCTCACCAGGCTGTCCTTGCCCTTTCGGGTGCCCAGCGGCTGCAGCCCGCTCCCCAGGCTCTCGGGTGGGTAGAGCAGGCAGCCCACCAGAGGTCCTTCCAGCGGCACTGGCTGGCTGCCACCACCGCCATAGTGCAGGTAGGTGTTGGCTGGGTTCCAGTGTGCCAGGGTCTGCTCAGGCCCATCTGGGCTTTGCAGTGGGCAGGCAAAGTAGGAGCCCTTGTAGTTGAAATGGTTTTCGGAGGCAGGGTTGGATTTGCAGAGGCTGCTAGCGAAGGTGGTGCTGGTGGGAGTGGGCTCCAACTCCAGCCGAGGTAGCTTGTTGAGAATCACAGAGTCCAGAGACTCCGAGTGCCGTTTTGAGGCCATTTGTAGGTTGCTGCTGGTGTCCCAATGAGGTTGTGTGGTGGGAGAGATGTGCTGCCCTTCCTGAACAGGAGAGAAAGAGAAATCATCAGCAAAGCAAGTCCCCATGGCAGGGTCCACCCAGAAGCTCCCCAGGAGTCACACTGCCTGTGAGCATAGTGGAACATAGTGGCATGTTGGGTTTCACATGCAGCTGCTTCTTCTTCCTTTGGGATGCTCAGCATCACACTGGAAGGCTGGAGGAGGGGGAAGGGAGCCATGGAAAGTCCTGCTTGTCTCACAGTCAGCCTCTGCCAAGGGCAACACAACAGAGACTTGCTTCCCGTCTCCCATCCTCCCAGCACCTGGCAGAGATCCTAAAACCCAATCTACCCCAATTGAGAAGCAACATCTGATGCTCCATGTAGAAGCCAAGGATCCGGTCAGGCACTCCCCTCTCTTGGTGGGGGCAGTCCTGCATGAGCCAGGGTGTGAGCCCAAAGCCAGTGAGCTGGGAATCCTGCTGGGCTGGCTGAGTATTTCTGGAGTATTTCCTTGGAAAAGCCCTGAGAAGCTCTCAGCACTTTGGTTACAAAGCCTCAATGAGTGTCTGTTGCAGGCAGTGGGGAGCAAAGCTGGGTCAGCTCAGGTGAAGGGCCAGCAGGCTATGGCAAGGCACAAACACAGAGTGCCCCAAAGTCTCCCCACTTTTACCTTTCAAGCTAATTTGAGGCTTTTCCCCCAAGACAGCTCGGGAAGACCTTCTACCTTATGATGTCTTCTGGTTTTTGGGCTGCTGCTGCAGTGGGGCCTGGGTGCTGGCCTGCAGTGTCAGGTGGTGCATGCCAGCAGGTGGAGCTGGCAGACCATCCCAGCATTGCTGTGCCTTCCTGGGCATTGCCCTGCAGCCCCTGGGCATCACAAGTATCCCTCCAGGATCACCTGGTATCACCCAGCAGCCTCCCAGGACTGCTCAGCATCTCCTGAGCATTCCAGTGAGACACATGAGCATTGCTGGAGCCCCAAGAGCATCACTGGACCTTTAATCAGCATCCACTCAATGTCACCTGGCATTGCCTGAGCATCATGTACATCACCCAAGAAAGCCCCAAGACCCATCTGAACATCACTGGACCATGATTCAGCATCCTCCTAGCATGGCCAACCATCACTTAACATCTCCCAGGCACGGCCAAACATTACCTACAATCCCCCTAGCATGGCCAAACATAAGCTAGCATCCTCCCAGCATGGCCAGATGTCACCCAGCATCTCCCAAACATGGTCAAACATCACCCATCACCCTCTTAGGATGGCCAAACAACACCTACCATCTCCCAAGCATGGTCAAACATTACCCAGCATCCTCCCAGATGGCTAATCATCACTCATCACCCATCATCTCCTAAGCATCCCCCAAGCCCATGGGCTTACTGCAGTGGGATCTTGTGTCTGTTCTTCACTCCCCCATGTTTGTTTGGGTTTTTTTTCTCTTTTTGTGGCAAGAGTTAGCAAAGAAGGAAATGGAGGAAGAGAGAGTGGAGATAAGATATAAGCCTTGGCCACAGAAGGGGAAATGGAGCAGATAACTGGGGAGACTTGGTGAGGGTTGGCTAAGGGACCCGAGTGTGGTCACTCTGCTCTGCAGCATGGCTGGAGCCCAGAGCCAAGGAGCACACATCCTGCTCTGGCAAACCACACACTGCACCCTGCCAGCTCTGCCACACCACTTACAGCCAGAAACAAAGGTCACAGGCTCACCAGCTACCACTTCCCTGGACTCCTCTGAAAGCCTCTCTGGAGGGTTACTGAATCGCTGTGGTCGAGAAGGAAGCTCAGCTTCCTTCCTTGCACCCTCAGAAGCTGGAGGCTCCTCCATCACCACATGCTGGCTGAGATATTTTGGGGGCCCCTGCCCAGGAGCAGAAGTCAGCTGTGTAATGCTATGTGCCCTCTCCCCCCAAAAATTACCTACAGGCTTTCCTTCCACCCTGACTGGGGGATGTAAAGCTAGGCTGGACTGGCAGGGTGGTCCCAAACTGGGTTATTTTCCTTTCCAGCAGCCCCAGAGAGATCTCTTGGGAGGGGTGGTGTTTCAGCCTGTCTCCTGAGGAGACTCTGGGAGGGAGATGCTAGTGTGGGAGCCCTTCCTCATGGGGATAATGCTCACAGTGGGCAAGCTGGGACAGAAGCTCAGCATCTTGTGACATCTCATATTTCCCTGCTGCCTTTTCTCCTTCTCCTGAAAACCACTGCTTTACAAAACCTGGGGAGTCAGGGGATGTTGTGCAATTGGGACAGGGAACTGGTGGCTGTGGGACCTAGTTACACCACTGGGCACCTCAGTGGGACCCTTCCCAAACTGCCTGTGACCTCAGCAGTGGAACCTTCTCTTCAGCAGGAGAGGGAGAAAAAAACCTCAGAACCCCTTTACAAGGAGACCTTTCCCCTTGGGAGCACCCCAACCTATTCAGGGGAAAAGGGGGTGACCAGCTCCAACTTCTAGCCTTGCTAGAAGGATGCAGAACAGAGCAAGTAATCCCACAGTGTTTGCCGGTGCCAGGCACGTGGATTCTCTGCTCTCTGCTAGAGGTTGAGCTCCTTGAGCTCATTAAGCTCATTAGGGTGAGGATGCTAATGGGTTCCCTCCTTCTATGAAATACACCCTGGTTGGTGCCATCTCTACACCTGCGTCATCCCAGAGCCAAGAAAACAGCTCTGCCATCACCACCAGCCCTTTCCCTCTGGGACTATCCCCTTGCAGCCAGCACGGTAATATCCTCCTTCCTTTCCCCCAGCCGCAGAAGAGAGTGAGCTGCTGGGGGCTGCAGGGAGGAGAGGGGCAGGAGGGAATGGAGGCTGGGAAGGTGCCTGGGCTACAATGCTAACATGTGCGGCCAGCGCTTGCCATACCGAAACCTTGCAGCTGGGGAGAGCAGTGGGTGGATTAAACCCAACCCATTTAGTCCTCTTGTCTTTTTATTTGTCTTTTAACTTCTTTTTTTCCCCCCTGCAGGGGATTTTCCCAGAAGGGGATGTTTGGTTGGGAGTGTAAAGCCAAATGGCAAGGGAGCACGTGCCGCAGCGAAACCTCCCCGCTAAGTGCACAGCCAGCTGTAATCTGCCACCATTTGGGTGTCCAAAGGGCACGGGAGGGCTCCTGTGCCCCCTCTAACCAGGGCTCCTTCACCTGCCACATCCCTGGCACGTTGGACTCGATGATCTTGACTGGTCTTTGTCCAACCTGGATGATTCTGTGATTCCTTGTGCTCTGCCAGCTCCCAACAAGCGTGCCTGTGTCCGCTATCGCCGGGGCAGCCAGGCAGCAGCTCTCCGGCATTTCCTCCCCGGGCTGCGATGCCTTCAAGGCGGCAGTACCGAAGCGGGAGAGCTCTCGCCGCGGCCTCCCACCTCCTCCATCGGCACGTGATGCCGAGGAACAGCAGCCAACTTCCAGGAACCAAGAAACAACCCCCCTCCCCCCCAATCTCCTCATCCCATTGGCTTTGGGCATCCCCACTCTCTGCTAACAGAGGGGGGTTTTCCCCCAGATCACCCCGGCACGGGTGGACTCGTCTCCCGGGAAGGAGACAGTTTCCCATCCGGCTGCAATAGTGGTTTCACAATCGTGGAGGCTTTGGGTCGCTGCCGAGATCACCTTTCCCATCTTTCTGGTGGCTTTGGATGTGATCGCTGGCAAAAAATTCCTTCCACCCCTCCACGCTGAGGTCATTCTGGGGAGCAAACAAGAGGCCGGAGCGGTCCCAGCTCCCTTGTTTCATACTTCATTCCCTCTTCAAAAAAAGTTTGCAGCTCCCAAGTTTTTTCCCCAGGGAGACAAAAGCCTTCTTGGAGCCTTCACTCAGCCCAAGGCAGCTGCTTTTTAAGGGAGTTATCCTCATGGAACACACACAGCAATGCATCACTTGTGCTGGAAATCGGGGTATTATTTCTGAAAAAGCCCCAGATTCCCTGCTAGAAGAGAACCTGAATGCGGCACGCAGCAGCCCCTAGAAGGGCAGAGGCACTGCCTCCAGGCTGACACCTGAACTCTGAGGGGGAACAAACCCCCTCCCATAGCCAGCTCCAAAGGCAGGGAGCCAACTGGGACCAGCACATCCCAGTCTGGCCACGTTCCGGCAGGGTCAGCGGCTGCTCCTGCCCGGCCACGAGGCTCGGCCCCAGCCGCTGTCCCCCCTCCTCCTCCTCCTCCTGTCCCCTCCGCACAGCCACCGCGTGGGTGTCGCCAGCACTATCGCGACAACACACCCACCCTCGGCGGGTACAGGCTCACGTTGTGCAGCAGCTTTCCCGACTGAAAAGTGCCCATAAATGGGTAAAAATCTTTGGAACCGCAGCCTGGAGCGGTTTATTCCCACAAGAAACAGACAGTCTGCAGGAAAGCGTCCCGGAAAAGAGGGGGGAGACCCTCCAATAGTGCACAACCACCCCCGCTACCCCCGAGGGGTGCCCAAAAGCGTGCAGGGAACCCCTCACCCCCCTCCCACACACTCACCGGAGCACCGCATTCCTCCGGCTCCAGTACGTACCCGGTGTGTGTAGTTCCCCCCTCCAACCCAAGCCCACCGGGGTCGCATCCGTCCCCGCACTCACCTGCGGTGGAGGTGCGGAGCCTCCCCCGGAGCATCTCTACGGGTCTGGGCGGCGCGGGGGGAGCTGGAGCCGCTGCCCCGCTCGGCTGGTAGCCCGCATTGTGCGGAGGAAGTGGGAGGAGGAGGAGGAGGAGGAGAGGAGGAGAAGGAAGAAGAAGAGAAGGAGGAGGAGGAGGAAGGGCTGGGTGTTTGTGTGTGGGCTGGCCGGAGGAGGGGACGGGATGGGATGGGACGCGACGGGACGGGACGGGACGGGATGGGATGGGATGGGATAGGACAGCCTAGCCCATCCACATGTGCACTGAGCGGGTCGGGTCTCTGCAGCGGCGCGCTCGGAGTGGGGACACTCCACCCCCTACTCTCCCCTAAGTCCGTTACCGGCAACCCCCGCAGCAGGGGGAGAACTGTCAGGGAAGGGTCTCCGTTGTGGCGAGCCTCTCGTTGTGGAGGAGTCACTGTTTGGGGAACATACGTTGGGAGGAAGCCACATTAAATGGAGCCCCCATTGCAGGCAGTCCCCAATAGGGAGGTCCCCCAATTAAGGGGGGACCCCCCAATTGCAGGGAGACCCGATTAGGGAGCAGCTCCCATTAAGGGGAGCCTCATTGCAGGCAGTCCCCATAACCCCATTAAGGGGACCACCCCCACCCCAGGCAGTCCCTGTTGAGAGTACCCCGTGTTGAAGAAGACCCCCAGCCCAGGGATACCCCCCTCCAGACTGACCCTGCTGGGCTCAAGGGCCAGATACAGTGTCTGGGAATCAGCAGGACATAAGTCCATCCATCCCCACACCAGTGCTTTCCCAGCTCCTCTGCTGAGGGATCCACTGATGGTCTGGGTGGGCTGGGGATGGTTTCTCAGCCCCCTTCACTCTCACCCCCATCCCCACCCCAAAGCCAAGCTTCTCCTCCTGGATTTACCCTCCCTGTCCCTCAGAGCACAAAAGGTCGAGCCCCAAGTCTATTTGCTGGCATCAACCTTCAGCATTTATCCTAGGAATGGAGCCTGGAAAGGTCCAAGCAAACTTTCCCCAACTAATAATTAACCCTCGTCTAAGGCTCCTCAATACAATTAACCCAGTGGCACAGATAGTTGCCCAAGGCCATGGAATGAAGTGGTGGCAGAGGCTCAGCTCCCACTGCGAGAGAGAAATCAAGATTTCTAAGTGAGATAGAGAGATTTCTTCTTTTCAAATAGTCCTTCCTTCCCATGTAGCCCAAGTGTCTCCTTGTGCAGCACAGAGGTGCCTCAAAACTCTGTCACCTGAGCCTGGATTTGTTGGAAAGCAAAACCCTCAAGCAGCTTCAGATGGCAGGTGGCAGGAGAAAGGAGAGGGAAATGGTTCCCTTGGAGCTTTCCCTAGAGAATGAGCTTTACATTTACTAAACGTAAAGGCAATGCGATGATTGTTGATGGGGAGCAAGCTCCATGGATTCCTTCAGGAAGGGATCTTACCCCAGCTCCAGCTCACCGAGGGACACGAAGCTGCTGATGCTCTTCTTGACCCCAGCTCAGCACAGGGTTTAGGAATGTGCCTAATTCTGAGGACAGGTGATTAAGGACCTTATTGAACAAAGAGTGAGAAGCCAATGTTTGAATTCTCCTCTCCTTGGCCCCACAACCATTATTTCCCCCTTCATGGGCTTTATTTAATTTATAGCAGTTGGGTGGCAGCAGCAAAGAAAAAATAAGGAGCTGGGAGGAGCTACCTCTGAATTTCCAGTGCCTTAGCCCTGATGTTGACACATGGTTGCTTTGTCTGGAGTTCATCGATCACATGCTGTCCTGATATTTCCTTTGGTCACACTGCATCATCTCATGATTATGACATATTTGGTTATTAGATGTTCTATATTAGGCTGTAATGTGGAAGAGTTATTACCTATTCATGTGAGCAAAGGGGAAGGTAGTAAAGCTCATTATTTGGAGTTATCACAGAGTCACTAAGGTTGGCCAAGACCTCTAAGATCATAGAATCCTAGAATGGTTTGGGTGGGAAGGGACCTCTGGAGCTCATCTAGTCCAACCCCCCTGCACTGGGCAGGGACATCCCCAACTAGAGCAGCTTGCCCAGAGCCCTGGCAAGCCTCACCTGCAATGCCTCCAGGGATGGGAACTCAACCACCTCCCTGGGCAACCTGGGCCAGTGTTCCACCACCCTCGTGGGGAGCAACTTCTTTCTAATGTCCAGTTTAAATCTACTCTTCTCCAATTTAAAACCATTGCCCCTTGTCCTTTCACTGCAGGCCTTTGCAAACAGGCCCTCTGCAGCCTGCTTGGAAGTTCCCTTTAGGTACTGGAAGGTCACTAGTAGGTCCCCTGAAGCCTTCTCTTCTCCAGGCTGAACAATCCCAGCTCCCTCAGCCTGTCCTCAGAGCAGAGGTGTTCCAGCCCCTGAGCATT
>VWZO01017975.1:28129-49528 GCA_013396975.1 Bucco capensis
GTGCTGGGGTTATATAGGATGCTGTGTGGGGGCTCTGGGGTGCTGGGGTTATATAGGATGCTGTATGGGGTCTATGGGGTTCTGGGGGTCTATAGAATGCTGTGTGGGAGCTATGGGGTGCTGGGGGTCTATAGGATGCTGTGTGGGGTCTATGGGGTTCTGGGGGTCTATAGAATGCTGTGTGGGAGCTATGGGGTGCTGGGGGTCTATAGGATGCTGTGTGGGGTCTATGATGTGCTGAGCATGCAAAGTAGCCAGGAGTGAGGTCTCTCCATGGGATGCCCAAGGGGTGGGATGAGGACTGGTGTTTCTGGGATCCTCTGGACAGGTTGGCAGAGGAAGCAGCCCAGGAGGCTGGGGAGCTCCCTGGAGGGTGCTGCTGGAGCTGGCTGCCACCTGGGTTGTGCTGTGGGCTCCTGCTGCCAGCACCTAATGAGCACCATGATGTAACTGTGGGCTAGCCTTGCAAGAGAGCAGCCTGAGGAAGTCACAGTTTCTCTGTCAGATTTGTTTACCTCTGTTTTTTTCTTGTTTTCTCCCTTTTTTTTCTGCTGTTTGAGGTCATCTGGTTGGAACCTCAGCACCACGTGGACCTTCCTCCCCTTCTGCTCCCACCCATGGCCCCAGCCTGGCTCCCTCCCACAAAGACACCTTGGAGCTCTCAGATGCTTTCCATGCTCTCAAGAGCAACTAGGGGGTTGCATTTCTTGCTAAACTGGGGGTTTGGCTAGCTGGAAATTTCACCTGTAGCCACCAGCCAACTTGGTGTGATGACTAAGGAGGCAGCTCCTGCCTGCGTGGCCCTTGGGATGCTTCTGCTCTCAAAGTGGCTGGTGGACTGAGGGAGCAGCCTCTCCATGGAGCTGGTGGAGATGGACATCTTCCTTTCACCTGGAGCACACCTCAAGGCAGTGACACAAAAGATGCCCACCAGCAATGAAGGCTCCTTTAGCCCAGCACAAGGAGCAATGGGCTCACAAGCTCCAGAGCAAGCAGTTGGTTGTTTTCTCCACAGGTTCCCAAAGTGGTGGAGGATGGAGGATGGAGGATGGCCTCCACCAGCCAGGCTGGAGGTTTTCCTAGCTCCTCAGCTGTGTTCAGGGAACAGGAGATGGTGATACCTCCTCTGGGAAGGCAGGGAGACGGGCACAGAGGAGGTGGGAGCACCTCTGGCACCAGCAGCAGGATCAGCCTGGCTTACACAGCTTCCCCCCACCCCCAGAGCAAGTCCTGAGCATCACTGCTGCTGAGCACCCAGAGCTGAGCGTGACACAGGTGACAAACCCAGCAGAAGTGGTGGGAAAGGGCTGCCTCCCTCATGGTGGGACATCTTCCAGGAGCTCCACACTGGAACTACACCTTTTCCTCTCCTTGGGTGCTTTGGCTCAGAGGTCTCACCAGAGGAGAGAGCAAGAGCATCCCCTTATCTGCTGGAAAGGATTAGGGCTGGTGTCCTGCAGCCTGCAGACAGCTTAATTGCTGAGGTGGGAGCAGCAAGAGGAGACTGCTCTGTTTGCTCACATAGTTTCAAGGTGAATAACACACACACACACACAGGTAGCCTGGCCTTGGCTTGACTTTGGTGGGGCTGTCAGTGAGTGAGACCTTCCTTTCCCTTCTCACCCAGCCTTTGGGTTGTCAGGATGAGCAGAAGCAGCTCTTCAGTGGAAGGATGTGGGGCTTTCAACTCCCTTCTGCATCATCCCAGCTAGGGGCTGGTGGCTATACAACCTCCTCCTTGCCCAGCACAGCAGCTCTTTGTCCTCTTTCCCTCTCCCTCCCCCTCTGTTATGGCACACAAGGAGCTGCTTTAATGCCCTCACAAGACACATTTCCCACTGATAACTTGTGGTTGCTCCTGTGACTGAGTCATTCCTCCCATGGGCTGAAATCCTGGTAGCTCCAGCTCCCTCTGGCCACCTTGGGAATAGGGAGATCCTCTTTCCCTCATCTCCATCAGCAGCAAATGGCTCTCCCCTGCTCCAGGGCTGCAACACCTGACCCAGGTCTCCCATGTGTCCTCAGGGACTAACTGCTGCTCTTGGGTTTTCGAACTGCTCAACCATCAGCCAGAGCAGAACATAAGACCTTGGTGAACTGAAGGGACTTCTACACCCAACAGAGTGAGCTGGCAATGTTCCTTGTGTCCTGGGTGACTTTCTCTTCCAGGAATCACTTTTTGAAGCCCCCCTCAGCCCTCTGCATCATGCTGCCCTACAACAAAGGGCTCCACAGCCCAGCCACGTGGAGCAGCATCTCTTTTGGGTTGTGTTGAACCTTTGGGTTGCATTTGATGACCCTGGCTCTTACACAACAAATAGCAGTGAGTAACCACCTCCTCATTCATCTTCTCTGGACTCATAGTGATATTACAGACCTCAGCCACATCTGTCCCTGGGGGCCCTTTCCCAGCCTATTTCCTCACCCTTTGCACAGCAGCCCAAGATCTGATGGAGGGAAGCAGGAGGGGCAGCAGCCCTCCAAGGGTGTTTGCCTGGAGCAGGAAGCTCAGGGGATTTGGGAAGCCTCCCTTGTTTGCTGAGGACATGCAGGGTGTGGGGAGGCTTGCCTGGGAACACCTCATGCTCTGCAGCTGCTGCTGCTGGGAGGTGGGGATGGCTTCCCATGGCTATTGCCATGCTACTGAGGTAAACTGCATTAGACTGGCGAGGTTGGGAAACAGTCTGGACCCTATTGCCCAGGCTGGGACCATCATCTTGCAGCAGGAACATGAGCAGCTCCTGGCAGAGCCCTGAGGCTCCAGGCAGGCCATTCCCACCCCAGCACCTAGGAACCTCTTGTTCCCCTCATAGAAACCTCCTTTCACTCATCAAGCTAATGTGGTTTTTTGGCTGGGGGCAATTCCAGCCTCATCAAGGCACTGTTGCCACCTCTCTCCCTCCCTCTCACCACCACTGCCCTCAAGCCTTCTGTCCTCCCCATGGCCTTTGGTGGGGCTTGGCTGCCAGAAGAGCCATGTTCTTTCCTCTCCTCCCCATGGCAGCCTTGGAGAAAACAACCCCCCCAAACCCACAAAAAGCCCATTTCCCCCCCATTTTTGTCTTGCATCAAACCCAAGGGCACAAGGAGCTGTCAGAGCTGGGCCAAATGCAGTTGTCTCATCCCATCCCTAGCAGGGTCCAGCCCCGGGGAAGCCTGCAGCTCATGCTGAGCACAGGCAGCTGAGCCTGCCAACCTGAAGCTGTTCCTTGATTTGGGAGCTGGCCAAGCTCTATTGGCCAAGTGTCTTCTTTATTCCCTCCCAGGCTTTTTCCATGTGTTTGGATGTTATTTCCACAGCATGGAGTGGGGTGGAAAATTACTGGCAATGAGGCAGTGCCAGGTCCCTGCCCTGGGGCAGAGGTGGGCTAAGGGCTGAACTCCTCACCACAGGATGCTGCTGGGGCTGAAAAGCCTTCAAGAAGCAGCTGGGTCATTTCAGAGAAGAAATAGGAAGTTCTTAAAAGCCAGGATAGCCATTGTGGCTTTGGAATTCTTCTCTGGAAAGGTCTGTACATCACACTCCATGGGAGAAGGGTTTTTGCAGCTCAGCAGCTGCCTGGGGTTTGATCCTCAGAATCATAGAATTGTCAGGGTTGTAAGGGACCTTAAAGCTCCTCTAGGTCCAACCCCTGTGCCTGCATGAGCAGGGATACCTGGCACTAGAGCAGCTTGCTCCCAGCCCCAGCCAGCCTGGCCTGCAACACTGCCAGGGCTGGGGCTGCCACCACCTCTCTGGGCAACCTGGCACAGTGGCTCAGCACCCTCCTGGGCAACAACTTCTGCCTAACAGCCAACCTAAATATCTCCCTTCCTCAAGCTTGGATCCATTCCCCTAGTCCTATCACTACCTGACATCCTAACAAGTCCTTCCCCAGCTCTCTTGTATGCCCCCTGCAGATACTGGAAGGCCACCAGAAGGTCTCCTTGGAGCCTTCTCTTCTCCAGACTGAATAACCCCAACTCTCTCAGCCTGTCCTCATAGGAGAGGTGCTCCAGCCTGTGAGCATCCTCACAGCCCTTCTCTGGACACCTTCTAGCATATCTTTCTTGTGCTGGGGGCTCCAGACCTGGATGCAGTACTCCAGGTGAGGTCTCACCAGAGTGAAGCAGAGGAGGAGAATCACCTCCCTACACCTGCTGGCCATGCTTCTCCTGATGCAGCCCAGGCTAGGCTTGGCTTTCTGGGCTGCAAGTGCACACTGGCAGCTCATGTTGAGCTTCTCATCCACCAGCACCCTCAAGCCCTTTTCCTCAGGGCTGCTCTCAAGCCACTCACTGCCCAGCCTAGATTGGTGCTTAGGATTGCCCCAACCCAGATGCAGGACCTTGCACTTGGTCTTGTTGAACTTCATGAGGTTGGCATGGGCACCACCTGTCCAGCCTGTCCAGGTCCCTCTGGATGGCATCCCTTCCTTCCAGTGTGATATAGCCACACCACACAACTTGGTGTTGGCAAACTTGCTGAGGGTGCACTCACTGCCACTGTTAAACAAAACCAGTCCCAATACTGATCCTTGAGGGACTCCACTTGGCACTGGCCTCCACTTGGACAGGGACCCATTGACAGCCACTGTTTGGGTGCAGTCATCAAGCCAGTTCTTTATCCCCTCAGTGGTCCACACATCAAACCCTTATTTCAGCAGCTGGGAGAGCAGGATGTCATGTGGGACAGTGTCAAAGGCTTTGCTCAGGTCTGGGTAAATGATGGCAGAAGTATCACCAGAAACTACAAGTGCATCCCAGCTGGCACAAAAAGGCAGATAAATGGAGAGAAATGATGTGCACCAACAGCCCAAAAACTTAACCAAGGGCCTTGCAAACAGCACGAAGCAAACAGGCTGTCAAGGTTCAACCTCCACTCTCAGGTTTTGGATGAGGCTTTCCAAGGGGAAAAACCATCATGGCTGGTGGTGCTCCAGGGAATGAGGGGACATTGGCTGGGAAAGAAAAGCAAACATCCCACCCAGAGAGAGGAAAGCAACATGGGCAGAGAGCTTGGGCTGATAGGGACTGCCTGAGCCTGGTGCAATGATTTGGGGATAGATAAATGGATGGATGGAGGGATGCATGAGCAGCTCAGGTGCAGCATCCCGACAACCTGGGAGCATCCATGCCAGTCTGATTCCCTGTGGAACGTGCACCCGTGTCCTTTGATGCCTCCCAACGCTTCTCTGTGGGCTTTTTCCTCATTAGAGGAAGGTGTGGGACCCCCTTGGGCTCTCTGCAAGGCTGAGCAGATGCCTCCAGGCTCAGGGATGCTCACCCAATCAGGTTTCCATGCCACAGGGCTCCAGGGTGACTGAACCAGGATGAGTGGGAGGGCTGAGTGTGCCCTTCTTATATCCAGGTCACTGGAAAATCCCCTTGGCTGGGGATGAAGCAGGGCATGGACATCACAGTTCTGGGAGGGCTGAGCTTGGCCTCTCCACTCCCATGGCTCTGCACCTCCAGCATTCCTAGTTTTCTTCTGAAATTGCCAATTTTGGCCAGTATTTGTGATCAGAGTTGGGGGAAGTTGGCTCTTGCAGGCAGGAAGGAGAAGCCCAGGTGTTTGGTGCCCATGAAAAGAAAACATCTGTCTGGCAAACACAGCCAAGCCATTCATCACCTCCCAATCCCCTGCTTTCCACACAGCAGTTTTCAGTGCCTGCAAAGGAAAAATAAAACCCCAATTATAAATAACTGAGTGAAGCTCTTGGCTGTGCCTGCCACAGTGCTTCTGGCTGCAGGCCCAAAGCTGGGGCTGCAGGACCTTCTCCAGCCTGGTGGGGAAGAGAAGGTGCCACCAGCCAACTGCTTTGAAGTTCAAGCTCTTCCTTTTGCTTCCCTCTGTGGCTGGGATGGGGACTTCAGGGCTCACCTGCTGGTGCCCAGGCTCCCTCAGCACACTGTGAAAACCCTCAGTGAAGATGGCTTAGAAAGGAGGTGGTGGTGGGATAAGCCATGCTCCTGGGGCCAGGATGACTTTACCACCCCAGGTAGTGCAGGGGGACAGCTGCTCAGGGCTTAGGGCTGGAATGACCCTCTAACTCTGCATCTCCTCCTCCTGATGCCCGTGTTCTCAGCATCTTACAAGTCATGGAAGGCTGCTACAAGGAGGCTTAACCTTGGCTGAGGCCTCCCTGGGAATATCTGCTGCCCTCTGATCTCCAGCAGCTGGATCAGCCCTTCCCACCCAATGCCTTCAGGGAAGCACAGCTTGGCCCTAGCTCAGCATCTTCCCCCAGGCTGGGGGACTCCCCAGCCCCAACTGCAGCTGACCTCAATGCCACCAAAGTCCCCAGGGACTTCCCAGGGCTAGCCCGGCTGCACCCAGCCCCATAGGGTCAGAGAGGCTTGGAGAAGCTGCCCCAATGACACCTAAGGATCTCGTCCTCCTCTTGCTTCCTGATGAGCTTTTCCTGCTTTGCCTGTTCTCCTTCAGCCCTGCTCAGCAGCCAGGAATGTGGAGAGCATCCCAAAGTCAACTCCTCTGAGGTGCAGCTCAGGCAGCCCTGCAGCAGGGCAAGCAACACCATCCCAGCTGTAAAAGCTGGAACCTGCCTCTGATGTGTCCACCATAAAGGTGGAAAAATCCACGTGTTAAAAGCACTCCAGAACCTCTGATCACTCATTACTTCCCTTCTCTAGCTCCTCTCTCCCTATGCCATTGCTCATCACCTGCAGTGAGGAGCAATCCTTTGCTTTCCACTGTGTTATAAACCCATTTGGCTGGGGATTTTCTTGGTCAAGAACTTGGATTGCATCAGCCCAAGGGCTGTTGTACTGGGGAGAGGTACTGCAGAGGGCAAGTTTGGAGCAGCCCTAGCTTTGCTCTTCCTTTCTGCCATGCAATTCCTGCCACACTGCTGATGTGCTCAGTGTCCCTGGGCAGTACCTAGCCCCTGCTCATCCATCCCCAGGTCCCCAGCACACCAGGCAGGCAGCAGCTCTGCCCTGGGGTTAAGTGCAGCCTTGATAAGGAGCTGTGTGCAGCTCCTGCTAAGATGTCACCTAGGACCAAACAAGATGAGACCAGAGCTGGCTCTTTTGATGCCCCATGAGAGAGTGAGGGCATGCTGTGGGCACCTCAGCAAGCACCCAGGCAGAGCTGTGGGAGATGCACCATCCCCAGCACTGGAGCAGCAGCCTCCTCTGCTCTCATCCACAGGTGATGGACAGAAGCTATCAACACCAGGAGCTTTGTCCCTGTCAGCCCTGGGCACTGGCTGATGGTTTGAAAGCTGCTGGGTCACACCAAGAGTATGTCTACAGAGATGCCTTGGACAGAAGAAATCAGGTAAAAAGCCTTGGAGAGATGGTGTACACCCAGCCCCTGCTCCTTGGTTGCTAAAACATCAAGCAGAAGCCCTTTGTGCCACCAGAAAGACACCAGCAGGTCTCCCCAGGGTACCATGGTGGCATCCAGGATGGGACCTCCACAGACCAGGGGCTAACAAAATCCAAAGGCACAAGCTTTGTCCCCAGGCAGCCAATTAGTGGGCTGGGTTTTACTGATGCTGCTTGGAGAAGCCCAGTGGCTCTGCAAGACGTGACAGATCCTGGGGTTTCCAGACTTTTCAGCAGTTGGCTGGTAGCATATGGAAATCCCAGTCCAGGAGAAATCCTGGGGGAACCTCTCCCTGTTCTTCAGAGTCACAAAATCCCAGCACTGTCCCATCAAAGCTCAACAGCAGCAGAAGAGCTCTGCTCAGTCCATGGTCCCATCTGCTCATCAGTAGGTGATTTCTACCTTGACCTCCATGGGATCTTCTAGCCCCAGTGGGATCTTTCAGCCCCAAGTGATGCTGATTTCTCTGGAGGAGGCTCCACTGCCCAGCCCACCACTGCTCCATGAGACACGTTTTCCCAAACAATTTGCAGCAAGAGGCCAAAATTCCCCACAGCCTTTGGTCCTCCCATCCTACCTCAGGGCAGCACAAGCTCAGAGGCTTCCCAGAAGGCTGGTCTGACCTCCTTCCTGCTCTAAACATCTCCTCTACACCTGCCAAGCCAAGTGGGTCAGTGGGTAACCTGGGCTTGGGTCATCATGCCCTGTGGGCTTTGCTCTGAGGGATTGGGGACAGGCTGGAGAGGCAGCACAGGACATCCCATAGCCCACTTGGATAGCCATATGGACCAAAGCTTGGAGACACCATCACGGCCTCCATGCTAAGCATGGGATGGTCATAAGATGGTACCTTCCCCAATATCCCCCTCATCTTTCTCCCCTCCAGAACAGTGTGGGCAGCACCCAGAGAGGTTCTCCTCGATGTCACCTGGAAACACAGCTTGGTACTACTGGTGAGAAGCAGTTCAGAAGTCCAGGAATAAAATGAAATCCCAGAGGATGGATCAATCAGCTGCTCCCAAACACAGTTTGAAGTCTCCCTGTTAATGCAGACTTTGGCCCCGTGCAGTCATGAGGCTGGAGGAGCAGAGGCAGCTCTGCTTTCCCCAGCTGAGCAATGCACCTTGGGCTCCAGCTGACTGCAGGCAGCAAAGATTGAGAAAGAGAGCCAAGATTGCACAAAGCAGACGTGAAGACATGTGTGATCCAAAGCCCATGGAAAAACCCCTCAGTCCCCTACATTCCCACAGTGGCACCCATCAGCTCCTCCCCAACACACGTGCTGTGGGTTCAGTGAGCACAGGCAGGAACTGGCAGAGGAGTGGGCAAGCAGCCCTGCTGGGACGTGGCCATCAGCCCCAGGAGCTGGGAGGTTCTTTAGAGTGAACCAACACCCACCTTGGCCTTCCTTGAGCCCTCAATACAGAAAGGACATGGAGCTGATGGAGCAGGTGCAGAGGANTGTCAAGGAAGGCTCTTGCCAATGCCATCTCCTCTGGGGTGTGAGCCTTCTCTCTTTATCTGTGGCTTCCCCATCACCCTGAGGCTTCTCCTTCCAAGCACTGAGCCAGTTGGATGGTTGCTCCTTATCAGCACGGGTGGAGCATCTCTTCCCTTCTTCCCTCCAGGGAGACATGCTGAGCTAAGGATCCAAGGCTGGGCTGAGGAGGGAGGCAGGCCCCCACAGAACCCCGAGAGTGCCCCTCAAGGCCGAGGTGGAGGAGACCATCAGCCAGCAGCTCTGCCAAGGAGCCCGAGGGCACCTCGCACCGCAGCCATCCGCCTACGTGGCTGTCCATGGCCTGGGCATGCCTGTGAAGGAAAGGCAAAAACGAACATAAAGCAAGGTAAAAACCAAGAGAGGAGGGGTGAGAGAAGCATTGCACCTCGCCAAGTGTTTACAAAGTCCTTCTCTCTAGAGCTGAGGTAGAAGAAAACTGATTTTTCCCCCAAAGTTTTGTGTGGAGAAAGGCAAGTGGAGAACTGAGACCTTACCACACTCCTGAGGAAAAGCACACCCATCATCAAGGGGATTTGGCATCTCCTTCTCTCCTCTCCTGGGGAGAGGAGGAGCTCCAAAGCCCAGCTGAGGGGGTCCATCTCCACCACCTCTATCACCACCCTGCTCCTGTTTTGCAACCATGGAACAATTAAGGTTGGAAAAGCCCTCCAAGATCACGGAGTCCAACCATCGACCCAACACCACCATGCCTCTAAACCATGGCCCTCAGCACCATATCTACGTGCTTTTTGAACCCCCCCAGGGGTGGTGATTCCACCATTGCCCTGGGCAGCCTGGGCCAATGCATAAACCACTCTCGCAGGGAAGAAAGTCTTCCTAATATCCAACCTGAACCTCCCCTAGCACAACTTTTCCATCAGCCTGCCCACAAGGGAAGGGAAGGAGAGGTGATGGTGGTGGACTCTTATCTGGACCATCCCACCTGTGAGGTTCTGCTGGCAGCTCTGGGGGGATTCAGTGGTGCCTGTGGAGCAGGGCTGGGAAAGGGCTCCTGGGAAAGCACCAAGGCTCACCAGGTGAAGCCAGGAAGCCAAGAGGCAAGCTTCCCCTGCAGCCCAGCCAGGTTGGGACGCGGCTGGCCAGGATTTTCAGCAGCTGAGTGAGCCAGCAAAGCAAACATTAGCAAAGAGCTCCTGAGTCGTGTAAACAACCAACCAATTAACAGATGAAATAAATCTCCCAGGTACATAACCTCTCTATTTAAACCCTGGCCAGGCCTGGAAGAACTCCAGAGCATCTGACCCAGCGATGCCTCTGATCTATCTGCCGAGCTCCCATGGGATGAAAGCTTTGACTTTCAAGTCATTCAGGGAGTGGCTTTAATTTTTCTGCCATTTCCCCCCTTCAATTGTATTATTCTTTATGGCTTTTGTTGGTTTAATTCCCAGGGAACAACCCCCCCAGCTCCTTTCCTCCTGCATCCTCTTCCCCGTGTGGAGCAGTGACCTGGCAAGTTGCTGCCTCCCTCCCTGGCTCTGTTTCTCCACCTCTGGAATAGGATTGAGCATGTGCCAGTTATGGAGTTTAAGGCTGGTAATAGAGGAAGTGCTGGGGCCAAATGAATCCAGCAGCATTAATGGAGGAGTGGGAAGAGACAAGGAAGGCAGCAAACAGAGGGCAGACATCCCTGGAGGGAGCTCAGCAGGAGGTTTTGCAGGGATGAGGATGCTCTTGGGCATTTGAAAGTCAGCAGTCCTGAAGTGGGCTAAAATCAATGGGTAGATGTGGGAAGGATGTTGCTTTTTCCCCCCTTTCCTGAGCCCCATGGTTTGGGAATGCTTATCTTTACCTTAAAGAGGGGTCTGGTCTTTACACCCTACACTAGCAGGACAGAGCTGGTGTGTAGCACAGAAGCCAGGAGAAACACCAAGGGACAGCAATTCACCTTTAGGCAGAGCAAGGTGGGAGCACAGCTTGATGGCTGTGCCATCCTGAGAAGGCTTCGAGGGGATCTTATAGCAGTTTCCAGTACCTAAAGGGAGATTATAGGACAGAAGGGGAGAGACTTTTTAGGAGGTCAGACTGTGATAGGACAAGGGGGAATGGATATAAACTGAAGGAGGGGAAATTTAGATTGGAGATTAGAAGGAAGTTCTTTCCCCAGAGAGTGGTTAGGCACTGGCACAGGTTGCCCAGAGAGGTTGTGGCTGCTCCATCCCTGGCAGTGTTCAAGGCCAGGCTGGATGCAGCCCTGGGTGACCTGGGCTAGTGATTGGCATCCCTGCTCAGTGTGGGGAGGTTGGAACTAGATGATCTTTAGGGTCCCTTCCAACCTGCCCATTCTAGGATTCTAGGATTCTATGATCCTGTCCCCTCACCAGCACCGTGTCCCCATCTATAAGGACAGGGCTGGTGCCAGCACACTTCAGATGCATGCACACTTCTATTTAGCCAGGAGCCAAAGGCCATGCTTGGTAGCCATGTGCTGGGAAGTGAGGGGTAGGATCCAGGCTTGAGGCTTCTGAAACCCTCCAAGGTGCTTGTCCTGGTGCTTGTGGAAGTAATTAAATAATAAATAGAGAACAATTCCAGCAGCCAGGAGAGAAAACAAACCTGACTGTCTGGAGGGCTGCATCCTTCATCACTGAGGACTTGGTCCCTGTGAGGGCTGACACCACCCTAAAGATTTGCCCTAAAGGTTTTCCCATGGTTTCTGCCTCCTACAGCTCAGCTGATGGACTCAGGGCCCCAGCTCATGGCTGGCTGCTGAGCCACATAGCCAGCTCTCTCCTTTCAGTGCCCCCCCCATGCTCCCTGTGAGCTGCCAGTCCCTTGCTGCCTCTCAGTCATCCCCATGCAGCCACTGTGCTGAGTCAGGACTCGCCTTGGCTGGCTTCAGCACAGCCTCTAATCCCAGGCTTAACTTTAAGCCCAGGTTTGGGTCCCACAGAGGACAGCAGGGCAGAAAACAGTCAAACACTACAGCTGGGGTCATGGCTCAATTAAGCTGACCCTTTCCAGGGATGGTGGAGGTAGGGGAACACAGTGATTTCATTAGGATTGCTAAATGGGCTGAAATCCATGCTCCCACATGCTTTGTGGCCCCAAGCGAAGCGTGGAGCCTGCAGGGAGAAGGACCACTAAGGGGGACCTGGGCAGATGCTGCTTTTCACTGGCTGAATACTTGTTTTCTCCATCAGTGTGATGCCAGAGCCTCTCCACACCACCAGCACAGAATCACAGAATCACGAAGACTGGAAAAGACTCCCAGGATCATCAAGTCCAGCCTATGACCCTATACACCCAACATGGCTTGGCCATTCCTCACCTCTTTTGAAATTGCTGGAGAGAGAAAACACTTGCTCAACACCAGAGTGGGAGCTCTTCCAACCCTGTAGTGACAGCAAGTCTGCCTCTCTGGCAAGGAGCAGGTAACCCCCAAACCCTACCACTGCAGGGATGTTCAGTGGTGACCCCCAAACCCCACTGCTGCAGGGGTACTTGCCTGTACATTCCACCAGTACAGGGATGCTCAGTGGTGCCCAGCTCCATCTGTGGCAGATGGGCCAGCTACTTCCACTGGCACCAACCCTGCCTGCTCCAGGGAGGAATTTATGAGCAGAGACAGGGGTGGGGGAGAAATACAGCCAAGAAAACCTGCCCAGACAGGGAAGTGAAAGGCCCAAAGATAGTGCTGCTGCTCTTTCACATGGGGGCTTTCAGTAGTCACAGCTGCTTTCGCTTCTCCTTCGCCTCTCCGCCTGTTCCGCCACGCGTGGGCTTTGGTTCCTCTTTGCTCCCTGGCACCCTCCCTCTTTGAGGCCAAGCTTTCAAACCTCTTCAGCTTTTTTTTCCAGTTTGTAAACCGCAGAGGTGCTGCTGCTGTTTCCCATGGCCTCTCTGGTCTGTGCCTGGCTCCTGAGGAGCTTCCTCGAGGAGCTTGGGGAGATGGGAGGGATAGGATGGTGCGGCATGTGCCAGGATCCCTTGGAAGGATGCCTGGGGAGGACTGATGCTGAGTGAGGGGAGGATGAGAGGAGTGAGAAAGAAGCAGCAGAGCAGAAGGTGGAGCTTGCTTTCTCCGTGGCTTTTCCCAGATCTTTGGCTCCCCATAAAGCCCAAATAAATACAAGTACTTGGGGTTTTTTTTCCCCTCATTTTTGTTGTTCAAGAAGCAGCAATCAAAACTGGCTCTGGAGGGAAGCATGGGGATTTGTTCTGCTTTTAGTCCCTTCAGTGCGGACGCCTGCAAAGGCTGGCAAAGGGTCAATATTGACTCTGCTGGAGCAACTGCCAGGGCTTCATTGACTGGAGGCCTAGAGGTGCTCCAGCAGAGCCAGACTTGCTCCAGGCCACACCCTGCCTGCACCCTGCCTGAACTCTGCCTGCACCCTGCCAGCAGCCTCCCCATACCCTGCCTGTAGCCTGGCCCTCCCCCTGCTGTGAATAACATCCCCTTAGGGCATCGAGGAGCTGAGCTTGCTCCCAGGAGAGCACAGGATGCATGGGAATTTGCCCCGGAGGTGTGCAAGGGCTCCCCAGGGGGATGCTGCCAGGACAGGCTGCAGGCAGGAGCTCAGCCATTGCCAAGAGCTTATCCCTGAGCAGAGCTCCGCCTGCAACCCACCACCCCCACCCCTCAGCTGAAGGCCTCTCTGATACACAACTCCCCTCTGCAAGCCCATGGCTTTAACAGCCATCACCTCCCCTCACAGCCAATTTTTGTTGCCTTTACAGTGGGGCTACATGTGCCAGTTTGTGCAGGGCTGGATGGAGGTGAGGGCAGAAGGAACCTGCCACCAGGTCAGGGCCTCCATCCTCAGAGGAAGCCTCAGCACAGCATCATCTTCCCCATCCAGGCACATGGCACTGGCTGGCAGAGTGAGGGGATGAAGGGATGATGCTTCCCTCGCTTGCCACTCATGCAAGAGCTCAGAGCCATCAGGGGCTGCCTTCCAGCCCCCTCAGCAGCTCCTTCCCCTCGAGGAAATGGTGCAGTGGTCTGGCTGCAGCCCAGTCAGCACTGTGCAAACCCAACAGTTGGGGCTGTCAATGATTTCCAGTTGGGAAGCTTGCCTGACCCGTGCTGGTGGAGTTTGCCTGGAGGGGTCCCATAGCCTCAAAGCTGTGGTTAGATTTGGGGGCACAAGAGCCTGGGCAAAGCAGGGATGGGCTGTTCCAGCTCTTTCTTCAGGCACACCTTGCCCCGTTGTATGCCTGATTCCCCCCTCCCAGGGCTTGTGTCAGCCTCAGGCTGGGCTCTCTACCAGCTGCATTCCTTCGGGTTGACGTGGCTTTTCTTTCTTCCCCCATCCTTATCACATTCCACTTTGTGAATTGTAGTTCTCCAAAGCTCTATACCACCCAAGTGACCCGTGTAAATCAAGCAAGACAGAAAGCAGGGCCAGGCCCAGGGCTTTGGGCCACTGCAGGGGCACGGCTCCCGGGGGAAAGGCTCTTGCAGCCATGCAAGGAGCTGTGCAAAAATAAATCTCTTTTGATAAACTCCTTTTATGGCTGTGCTTGGTGCCCTCAAGGCCACAGATTCTGCTTTCCCTCAGCTTGGCATTGGGAAGGAGAGGCAGCAAGCTGCCTGCCCCCAGCATGCTCACCCCTCCCGTGCCAGCAGGGAAGGATTATCTGGCCACCTCTGCTGTGGGCAGGGCTGGGGCCAGGAGGGGCTGAGCATCTCCCCTGGGATGCCCATCCCTCTGCAGCCCCAGGCAGGCAGCACAGAGCCAGCAGCAGCCATTGAGAAGCTGCTGGAGGCTGCATGCCATCAGTCCAGGGCTGAGGAGCAGGCCAGCCTTCTGACTGAGGTGTCTCTACAATCACACCTGATGGAGCCTGCTTTGGAGTCTCCACAGCACAGCTCATCTCTCTGTGCTCGCTCCAGGTCAGGAGCAGATTGTTTTTATCTTAATGGTGATGACTACACACCTAAAAGTCACCTTTATTCTCCATCCTCCTGGCCAGCAGGAAGGCTTTCTGCTGGTTCTGTCCCCTCTCTCCTCTGGGTGACTTTGGTGCAGCTATAGCCTGGCTGTAGCTGGTGGAGAGCTTGAGATTAGTCATTGCAAGATGTGTTTCAAATCTGTCCTTCATTAGCAGATCACACATGCTTTCAGCCTCCCTGTTCTCCTATCCTCTTCACTGCACTAGGTGATGGACTTGGCACTGTTTTTCCCCAGCCAGTCAGAAAAATGAGACACAACACCAAAGCCAAAGGACTCTCAGAGAAACAAATCCCAGTCTCAATCTGAAGGACAACACAACATCCCAAGGACAAAAACCCAAACAGGGTAAAACCTAGCAGGGAACTGCTCTGATAGCATTATTTCTCTGCCTGGCTCCACTCATCTCTGAGCATCTTCAGCCCCAGCATGACTCCCAACAAGTAGAGAAATCCTGAGCAGCACAGCTCCAGGGAATTCAACCTTCTAATTAAGCTCAATTAGAACCTGGAAACAATTTTTCAACTACCCATGAAGGCTGCTGGCCAGGGCAAGAAGATTGCACCTGCAAGTTGGAATTACAAGGTTGTCAGTGCTGAAGCCAAGCTATCAGTGTGGCTGGTGCCAAGCAGTCTGTGCTGAGCACCAGCCTTATCACAGCCCAGGGCTGGGGCACCTCACATCTCCTGAGTCAGGAGCACTGGCGAGGCAGAGAAACGGATGCAGGTGGAAAACCAAACCACGAGGGCAGAGAAGAGGCAAGGAACTACTGGAGAGAGTCCAGCAGAGGTTACAAAGATGCTGAGGGCACTGGAGCAGCTCTGGCAGAAGGAAAGGCTGAGAGCCCTGGGGCTGTTTAGCCTAGAGCAGAGCAGAGCCAGAGGGGAGCTGCTCCATGCTGAGCAAGAGCTGAAGGGTGCAGGGGGCAAGAGGCTGGGGCCACACTCTGCTCAGGGGTGCCCAGGGCCAGGCCAAGGGGCAATGGGCACATGCTGGAACCCAGGAGGTTCCATCTGAACAGGAGGAAAAGCTTGTTTGCTGTGAGAGTGGCAGAGCCCTGGCCCAGGCTGACAGATTCCAACCCCACCTGCAGGTGATCCTGGGCAAGCTGCTGTGGGTGACCCTGCTTTGGCAGGGGGGGTTGGACTAGGTGATCCCCAGAAATGCCTTCCAACCTCCACTCTGCTGCAATTGTGTGTTACGATCGAAACTAGTCCTGCAATCTCTCTGCAAACCTCACAGCACGCAGACTCACATCTCAGGGCATGCTTTGGCTGGTTTTGCCTCTGGCACAACAGGGGAAGCCCACCTGTCTGAGCCCCACCAGATTCTCACTTCCCACCACCCACTCCTCAGCCCTTGGCAGCCAGCCCCCTCTCCCAGCAGCAGCCTTGCTGTGGCCAGGGAGGAACAAACAGAGCACTTGCTGCCACCCCAGGCTTTCCAAGATCCGACCCAAGCCCACAGCTCCGTGCCCTGCGGGCAGCTGCCAAATCAGAGCCCTGGGCTGGGAAGCCACTGCACACAGGTTCTTGAAACCAGCTGTGGCCCAGAGGCTGCTGAAAGGCTAGAAGAGAGGAGGGGTGCTCACTTATTTCCTTGGAATTTTAATTGGATTGTTTTCTGCAATCTGTTCTCATGCCTTGCTGCAGGCTCCCAGGACAAAGGTGTGGGATGGGACAGGCACATGGCATCTTGTGGCCAAGAAGGCCAATGGTCCCCTGGGGTGCATGAAGAAAGGCCAGCAGGGCAAGGGAGGTTCTCCCCCTCTACTCTGCCCTAGTCAGGCCACAGCTGGAGTCCTGGGTCCAGTTCTGGGCTCCCCAGGTCAAGAGAGACAAGGAACTACTGGAGAGAGTCCAGCAGAGGTTACAAAGATGCTGATGGCACTGGAGCATCTGTGGCAGGAGGAAAGGCTGAGAGCCCTGGGGCTGCTTAGCCTGGAGCAGAGCAGAGCCAGAGGGGAGCTGCTCCATGCTGAGCAAGAGCTGAAGGGTGCAGGGGGCAAGAGGCTGGGGCCACACTCTGCTCAGTGGTGCCCAGGGCCAGGCCAAGGGGCAATGGGCACAAACTGGAACACAGGAGGTTCCATCTGAATAGAAGGAAAAACTTGTTTGCTGTGAAGGTGCCAGAGCTCTGGCCCAGGCTGCCCAGAGAGCTTGTGGAGTCTCCTTCTCTGGAGAGATTCCAACCCCACCTGGAAGTGATGCTGGCAAGCTGCTGTGGGTGAGCCTGCTGGAGCAGGAGGGGTTGGACTGGAGGATGCCCAGAGGCTTCTTCCAACCCCCACCCTGCTCAGATTCCGCAATAATACATCCCACTTGACCACAGAGGGACTTGACATCCAAGGAGACAATTCCTGACCAAAGCATGGTTCTTGGAGCTGGACTGTCTGGATACCAAGCAGCACCACAGCATCTCTATCCTCCTCCAGTGTTTCACACAGCCAAACAGCAAGGGGATCACATCAAGTTTGGCACAGGGGAATGTAGCTGGAGAAAGGGATGCTCAGAGTCCCAGCTGAGTCCAGGCTGGCTGGGTCTAAGCACAAGAAAGGAAGAGGAGGAGGAGGGCTGCTGCCTTAGCTGAGCTTTTGTCCCAGCTCTTTATTGCTCCCAAGCCAGTGCTGAGAGAAACAGTTTTAAGCAGCATGAATGAAATTGCAACACAGCAGGTTTCAGGGGGATGCTGCCTCAGTCATCAGAGAGTTGCATGGGAAAGTGAAACAAAAAGAAGAGCTGAAGGAAAACAAAAAGCACACAGGCAGCACATCAGGCCTGCCCTGTGAACCTGACCTATCACAATATCACAGACCTCCCCGTCAGAACTGCAAGAGATGGGGATGTCAGTCTGTCTGCCTCAAGGAATCCATCCCTCAGTGGCTCTTGGTGGCTCAGCAGATCCTGGCCATGGGCTGCCTGCACCTGCCTTGCCATAGAATCATAGAACTGTCAGGGTTGGAAAGGACCTTAAAGCTCCTCTAGGTCCAACCCCTGTGCCTGCCATGGGCAGGGACACCTGGCACTAGAGCAGCTTGCTCCCAGCCCCAGCCAGCCTGGCCTGCAACACTGCCAGGGCTGGAGCTGCCACCACCTCTCTGGGCAACCTGGCACAGTGGCTCAGCACCCTCCTGGGCAACAACTTCTGCCTAACATCTAATCTAAATCTCCCCTCCTCAAGCTTGGATCCATTCCCCTAGTCCTATCACTACCTGACATCCTAAACAGTCCTTCCTCAGCCTTCTTGCAGCCCCTGCAGATCCTGGAAGGCCACAAGAGGGTCATGGGTGAGGACACCTGTCTGCACCAGGCTGGAAGCTGCTCTTGTTTTAGCCCTCTGCCTCCCAAATGTAGCCTTATAGAAAAACCACTGAAGCACAAGCAGAGCCCAGGTTGCAGAACAACATAAACATCAGAAGATACAAAGGGACATAACTACTCTGTGGGAGCACCCTTTGTTTCTTCCTCCAGCCAGGCTGCTAATGGAGGAATTGGCTTTGTCTCTAAATCACCCAGCCATTAAGGCCTTGCTAGCCCTTTCCTTATATGATGGATGAGGCTGGTTCATCTTTTGGTTGGGTCAGGTAAACATAACACCAGGGTTGGGTTACCTTTTCCTGCCTTTTAAGCTATATATGTTGTGAATATTCCTTAATAAAGTTGTCTGTGCTGTTACATCCTGAGATGCAGAGTCCATGCTTATTAATCTAACCCCTGACACCCCAAAGGAACTGAACTGTGTCTTCTGTTTGCCCTGAAGGGAAGGTGCTTTGGGTACCAGTTGGTCCCAACCTCTAATGTTATCATGACCTGCCTCCAATTAAAAGTCAGAGCAATTATGCAGAGATCCTTTAGCAGCACAATTAATCTCTGTTTCTGCAGCAGAGATAAGAGAGGCTGGGCAGTGGTGTCCTCTGCAGAGGAGTTTTCTCTGTGGGTTCCTTGGTGCTTGTCTCCCTCCCCCAGGCTCTGCTCAGCTCTACAGTTCTGTTGCTGCTCTATAGATGGGCAGGACAAAGCATTAGCATCCTGCATTCAGGGATCTGTGAGCTCCACAAGCCTCAATCATAGAATCACAGGATCATCAGGGTTGGAAAAGACCTCTCTCTGACTGAGCCCAACTGTTAACCTGACACTGCCAAGCCACCTCTAAACCAAGCCCCTAGGTGCCACATCGACACAGCTTTTGAACCCTCCCAGTGATGGTGACTCCACCACTTTGCTGGGCAACCTGTTCCAGTGCCTAACCATTTCTTCTGTGAAGACATTTTTCCTGCTGTCTAGCCCAAACCTCCCCTTGTGCAACCTGAGGCTGTTTCCTCTCATCCTGTTGCTTGTTACTTGGGAGATCAACCCTCACGTGGCTCCAAACTCCTTTTTCAGGGAGCTGGAGAGAGCAAGAAGCTCTCTGAGCCTCCTCTTCTCCAGACTAACCAACCCCACTGCCCTCAGATGCTCCTCACAACACTTGTGCTCTGACAGGCAACTCTGCAGTCTCACAAGTTGCTTTCTGCCTTACAGGGCAGCACAGCAAGCCTGGTGTTGGCTCCACACTGGAGCACAAGTTTTGGAGCTGCAAATGCCACATTCCCTCTCTTTCTGCTGGACTCTCAGCCCTGTGCTCCATCCACAGCATACAGCACACTTTGGCCAGCCTCTGGTGCTAGGAGAAACCAGGTGGTACCTGGCAAGCTTTCTGGAGCAGCTTGAGCCAGCAAAGCAGACGTGGAGCAGATGAAGACTCTTATCCATCAAGGACATGGTGTTTTGACTTGGTATGAGGAACCTTCCTGCCTGAGCTCCTGCATTGCCAAGTCACGGCCTAAGAAGGAGGATAAGCAACTCTGACTGCACAAGAGATCCAGGGCACAGCCCCAAGGTCAAGCTACAGCTGCAACTGCCAGAACACACATATATATATACAAGGAGGAGGAACTGTTCACTACAAGACTCCTGGAAACCAAGCAGCATCTCTTCTACTTGCCTTCAAGATCTCCTGATAGGCAGACAGCTGTCCCCATCCTAAAAATGGGAGCAAATGACACAGCTCACACCACAAAGACTTCACTGGCCACAGGCAAAGCTCATGACCAAGCTACCACTCTGGCCCTTGGTGTGAGCTCCCAGGAGAGGCCTTCTGACTTGATCCCCAGCAGCTCTGAATCCCTGAGTCTCTCTCCTAGTGGCAGAGCCCCAAATGGGGAAGCTGAGAGGTTTTTATTTGTGTGGAATGGATAAGGAAAGCAAACACACCCTGATAAACTCTTCCTTGGTGTGCAGTAGGCTGAAGGTTGCTTCTAGAGGTAGGATGCACCTTCTGGGAGGCCTAAAATCTGACTGGGTCTAGTTAAAAAGAAACTGCTACAATGTTCCCACTTTGCTCCCATTGCCCTCATGTTGCCAAGGAAAGGGAGCCCTGGCCCACCAGCTCACAGGATTTCATTTTCAAGCCCCAAAAGATTATCATAGGCAAAGTTTGACTCCACTCCCTTAGGAAACTGGCTTGCCACAAAGGGCCCAGCCTGCTCAGGTCCTGACTGGGGCACCCAGATGGGCACGTGTCATTGTGGTTCCCAGTTGATGTCTGCACCTCTATCTAGTCACCAGATAACAGATACAAAAGGGCAAAGGCTAATCATTCAGGGAGCAGGTAGCTTCTTTCAGCCCATTCCCTCCCTCCCCCCCATGCCTTACAAAAGCCACCCACAACAATTTAGCAGTGATGGGAGCTGCAAATAGCACCCAGAGCAGCTCCAAGAGGCAGTTCTCCAGGGGCAGGATTCAAAGCTCTCTTTTATTAATTCCCTGGAGGAGAAATACTTTCTGTACAGTGACTCCTGCTGGAAAGGTGAAGGCAACAGAGCGACACAAGCCAGGCTTTGGAGAGCAGGGGTGTCCCCAAGGCTGGCATTGTCCTCATCCCCAGGACTTACACAGCACTTTCCTCTCCAGCAGCTCTTTGGGGAACCACCAGACCTGAAATGCATTAGCAATTCCTTCTGCAGCCTTCTCAAGAGTGGAGCACATGGGAAATACTGGGGGCTGAGTGGCCTAGTGGAATGGTACTTGCTCTCTGCAAGATACCCCAGAGTTTTCCCCCACTAAAGCAGCTTGTTCTTGGCTTTGCTTTCTGAAAGCCTGCAGTGCTGTCCCACATTTCAGTTTGGAAGACAACCACTTCACTCCTTTGTTGAAGAAGAGCACATGACAGGTGAGGATGGCACCTCCACCCAGCTTCCTGCTGGTTTCAGCTTCAACTCCTCCAGGAAGCACACAAAACACAATCCACAGACCAAACCATCAGCTCTGTGTTGGAAAGTCTTGTTCTTCAAGGATTCTTTTCACACTCTCCACAATGGTCCACACTTCTGCCATGGCACCTGGACCTGCAGGGCAAGAGCAAAACCACAAGGAGCAATGCAGGTCCCACAGAGCCAGCACATGCTTTCACAGCATCCCAGAGTGTCAGGGGCTGGAAGGGACCTCTGGAGGTCATCTAGTCCAACCCCTCTGCCAGAGTGACCTGGACAGGCTAGAGACATGGGCAGGGAGAGACTTAATGCAATTTAACAAGGGTAAATGTAAAGTACTGCATCTGGGAAAGAACAAGCCCATGGATCAGTACAGACTGGGAACTAATCTGTTGGAGAA
>VWZO01017976.1:0-11254 GCA_013396975.1 Bucco capensis
AAGAGAATTTCAATGATCTTCTTGCCCTTCTTAACAACTTCTTTTGATGTGTTCCCCGTATGATGATGTCATCAATGTACTGCAAGTGCTCTGGAGCTCCACCTTTCTCCAGTGCAGAATGGATCAGTCCATGGCAAATGGTGGAGT
The DNA here is from genome assembly GCA_013396975.1 of Bucco capensis. Lineage (NCBI taxonomy): Eukaryota > Metazoa > Chordata > Aves > Piciformes > Bucconidae > Bucco > Bucco capensis. The sequence continues at coordinate 148 of VWZO01017976.1, forward strand.
TGTGTTTCCACCCCTGGGGCAGTCGATTCCAGGTGTACTGGACACCTCTCCAGGTAAAGGCAAACTGTGGCCTGCACTCGGGCGCTATGGGGATGGAGAAAAAGGCATTAGCAATATCAATCGTGGCATACCATTTAACTGCCTTTGACTCCTGCTCATATTGGAACTCCGGCATGTCTGGCATGGCACCACAGTTAACCTCCATTCACCATTGGATTTTCACACTGGCCATATGGGACCGTTAAATGGTGAGTGAGCTTTGCTAATCACCTTCTTCCTCTCTAGCTGTCAGATTAGCTCTCTGATGGGAACTAGAGAGTCTCGGTTGGTGCGATATTGTCGTCGATGCACCACTTCAGTAGCAATTGGCAGCTTCTGGTCTTCGACCTTCATTTGTCCCACAGCAGTAGACTACTCCGAAAGCCCAGGCAAGGCAGCCAGCTGTTCAACATCAGTCTCTACAGCTGCTATCCCAAAGACCCATCGATACCCCTTTGGGTCTTTGTAATATCCTTTTCTAAGGAAGTTTATGCCAAGGATACATGGGGAATCTGGACCAGTTACCACCGGGTGCTTCTCCCAGCTATCTTCAGTCAAGCTCACCTCAGCCTCCAATACAGTTAGTTCTCAAGATCCTCCTGTTACTCCGGTAATCGTGACAGACTCTGAATGTTTGTGATTCAGTGGTATTACGGTGCACTGTGCACCAGTATCTACCAGGGCCTTGTACTCCTGTGGCTCTAACGTGCCAGGCCACCAAATCCACACAGTCCAATAGACTCTGTTGTCCCGATCCCCCTCCTGGCTATTAATGCCTGGGTTCACCAGGTTCACAGGATTTACCACGTTCACAGGATTCGCCACGCTCACAGGATTTGCGTGGACTACATGCAGTATATTGTCATTTCCCCTGTAAAAACCTGAATTTGAAGCCCATGAATTTGGATATTCATAGTGTTGCCAGATGACGGGAGCAACATTCATCCACCCAGGACCCTGTTTTCCCTGATTTTTACTTTGTAATTGGTGTACTCACACTCGTAGAGCAGGGGTAGGTTTTCCATCACATTCAGTCATGTCTTCTCCAAACCTTTGCAAGAGAGACCACAGGGTACGTTGAGACGTATACTGCTGCTGGTTCACTGGTCTCAGAGGAGAACGTCTCTTTCCGATGGTTTCAACACGGGTCAATTCACGAGAAGAGCAAAATCCATCTTCTTCCTTATCTATTTTCTCAATCAACTTCTCAACTGATTTCTTGGTTTCTTGAGCTATTTTCTCCAGGGCTGATATATGGGCCTGTAGGGGACCTGAAATGCTGTCCTCATATTGCCACACCCTATTAGCCATCTCCATCACACTTGGTATTTCATCATCTCTTCCCCAGTTCATTGTTGACAACATGTGGGAATATGTTGATGGCGCACTCTGCACAAATTTGCATAACATTGGTCGTGTGCACAGCACTTCATCGGGGTTTACTCTTCACCTATCACCATAGATCACCTCTCGCACAGCCAGTTCTCTCAGATACTGGATGCCTCTTTCCATGCTGGTCCATTTGCTTGGGCGGCATTCAATGTCATCTTTGTAGGGATACCTGTGCCTTACAGCTGACAGGAATCTCTTCCAGAGGCTGCAAGTGTTATTGTTCCTCGCAATAGCCTTGTCAATGCCTCCATCTTTAGCCAGGGATCCCAATTGTCTGGCTTCCTTACCATCCAGGTCGATGGAATCAGCACCATTATCCCAGCATCAGGCCAACCAGGCTGTAAGTGACTCACTCTCATGACAACCAAAGTCCTTTCTTATGGTTCACAGCTCTTTCATGGATAAAGACCTAACTGCGACCTCCTCATCTGCTGACCCCCCCAACTGATGGGCTTCCTCCTCTGGGAGGATCTACTCTGGTAGAGGGACCTTCTCCTGGTGAGTCTGATGCAGAGTGATCTGTTTCATCTGATGACACTGGGCGATCTGTTTTTGTCAAATGCTTTTTCCCAGTCACAGAGCTATCAGCTTTCACATCCTCATCCTCAGAGGTGTTAGATTTTACATCTGGTTCTGCCACAGGAGGGCTTTGTGCCTGTTTTCTTTGAGCCTTTCTCCTTACAGGAGCAACATGTATAGGGGCAGATTGAACGGGCAGCACAGCTTTGCAGTCTGTTGTCAGAGTCTCTGCCGGTGCAGAGGCAGAGCACGTGGTGGGGGGCACTTCTGGTCTCTGAGCAGCTGCAGAATCTGCTGCCAGAACAGCACACATTCCACAAGTGGAGGCGGCTGCCTGGCACATACACTTACACTGATGTTTAATCTGATGCCACATGAGAACAAAATTCATGATAAGAAGCAGAAAATTCAATGATAAGGATAAGGCCAATGACACAGGTGGCACAGCATTTTGAATGTGACTGTATGTACTATCATTCACACCCAGTGGGAAAGGACTGAAAGCATATACAGTCACCAAATCTACCAGGTAACGCCAGCAATATTGAGACATATGCACTAGCCAATCAGACATGATGTAAATCAGTGATAAGCATCCTAACAAAGCAGCAAAGATCGCGCGATATTGGCAGTTAGTAATCTTCAGGTAAGCAGCTAGACCAAACAAACAACAACAGAGAATATGTGGAAGGAAAGGAAATGTTGTAATACTTAAATTAGAAATTGACTGTAGGAGTATATGAAGTATTGCTTTCAGAACTTTCATTATGCAGTTTCCAATCCCCAAGGACTTGCAGAGAAAAAGATCTGATACTTCCCTGAAAAGAGCAGGCTGGAATTTGGGCTATTTGGGGCAATTTGCCAAAACCGTTCTATCCTGGACGAGCCCCCGAAAGGTTGTTATGGTTTGAGTAAAATAGCAAGACTTGTGGATTGAAAAGGCAGAATAGCTTCAACTACTTTTAACAGAGAGCAGCAACAGCAGACATATATATACAAATACAGATAAAGAGCCAGCACCAAGATTAACCCTCCCGCTCTCCCTTCTGATCGCAGTATTACCACAGCACGACTGCAAGGGAAAGCGAAAGAGGAAGCAGCGGGATCTGTCTCCTGAATTTATATGGAGCATGACGTGTATGAAATGGAATACTCAGTTGGTCAGTCTGAGGTCACCTGTCTTGCTTGTTCCTTCCTCATAGGTGTGGGCTTTCACCCTGCACACCTCCCGACTTCTCCGTGGAATCACAGAAAGTTTACATTCCAATTGTTAGTTGTAATCCAAACATTTTAGGCTTAAGCTATTAGAAGTTGCTAATGTTTTTGAAAACATACTGCCAGCTTTCAGATAAAAGCACTCACTTTTAAAGGAACCTTGGCTGGAAGCAATACTGCCTTAGCAGAATCAATTCTGCTCTAGCTGAAACCAGGACAGCTAAGAGGCAAAAGGGAGGAAGGAGATGTGTTCGTAGCTAGGAAACAAGATGGGGTAAAGCCAAAAGATATATCCTTTCAGAGGTGCAGCATCAGATCAGAGGGCTGATAAAAAGGAACTGGAGAGAGCAGCTGGTGATTTTCTTAGAGGATTCACCATGCTAGGGTATCGGAGGGATTTCTGAGCCTTCAAATTTGCAATCTGTCCTACAAGGTTCCACTAGCATCATATTTTCATTGGCCTGAAGAGTGCAGGTGTCATCGGGGAGGAGTGGGCAGAGCTGGCACATATCTGCAGAAGTGTTAGCAGTCTTTTCTGATGTTAGTCACAGCTGTTGGAACAGATAATTCCAGCAGATCTCTATGTAGCGTAACTGAAACACAGAAGGAAGTATCAGGGTGGCATGTACACAGTTCCTTGCATTAGGAAGCAGAGAGGCAGCAAGAGTAAAATATCTGGAGTTGTTAATTCCAGTTTAATTTCTAGGGCTTTACTGCAATAATCAAGTAATCCAGGTTCAGATATAGCTGCTAGTATACTTTAAATTCATGTCCAGTAAAGTGGTTGCTTTGTTCAGATCACTAGTGACTACAAACTAACTTTACTTGCTTCCTGAGGACGTCCACCTCCTCTAACTTTTGAATCCATTGACCACTATCAGTCAAGCTTGAAAGAGATCTAAAAGCTAATTTCCTTTAAATTCCGTATAATCAAATGTTTACATAGAGGTCTGAGAGAAGCTGTGGTGGGAGATATATGCATGTGTGTATGTGAAGTCAACCCTTCTTAGCCAGCAGAGGTGTTTCCCACACACAAACCTTCAGAGGGAAGAGGGAGCAAGAAAAAGAATAGTAGCTCCTAGAGTAACCTCAGCTGTAGGAAGAGTTTTAGTCAGACCTTAGGCCTTCAGAGATCTCCCATCAAGAAAAACCCTATCTGCTTTGTTCCAGTGCTTACTTTTTTTTTTTTTAAGATAACACCCAGAAGAACTGAAGTGTGCGAAGGCTAAGGACTGATGTAATCTGAGAACAGATGAACAGATGCTCCCAGGAAAGGGAACAAATTTCTTTGTCTCAGCTTTGCAGTTTCATCAGAAAAGAGCAATTGTTCAGAGGGCTAGAGGGAAGCTCAGGGCAGCATTTTCTGAGCTGAGGGGCAAAGAATGTGTCCTTATGTACTGTGAGAAATGATTTGCTGAGTTTCCTTCTGGAGGTTGCCAGAATGCAAAGCCCTTTTAGCAAGCACCCAGCAATTTTGGGCATGGGTTGTATGCATAGAGGTGCATACAATCTTCTACCACCCATTTCTGCTATGAAATTCAAAGTAGGGGCAGGAGAAGTGTGTCTTACAAACATTAAGATCACTTCCATACAAGTGCAGGATGGTCTTCTTGCTTGGTTTCTAATCCTCATCTTGATTTTCAGGTTAGCTGTATACTCTCCCTCTGCCTCTCTCCAGTAGAGGAACCCATACTTTTGTTCGCAAAAGCTTTCATAAAATGTCTGCACTGCTCTTGGTCTCTTACTAGTTCATTCTTTCCTATTTGACAGGCTCTGAGTGACCGATTCAGTGGTGAGATCCCTGATGACCAGATGGCTCACAGCTCTTTCTTCCCAGATGAGTATTTCACATGCTCTTCTGTGTGCCTCAGCTGTGGGTAAGTAGGTAGATTTGAAATGCACCCTCATCCTTCTAGAACAGAGTGCTGCCCTAGTCTGCAGCCATAGAACCTAAAGTTTCAGCAACATCTTGACACCTGACATCATTTATCATCAGCTAGTACTTCCAGGTAGAATTTTCTTGAAATTCAACTCTTATGTGGATTGGACAGCTGTTGTTGCCACATCCCAGCTGGATGCATGGTCTTTGCCTATTCTGTTTTTGTGTATGACTACAAACCTGCTCTTCCCATATCTTTTACCCAATGCACACAGGGCAGGAGGAAAGGAATAATCTAAAGAAGTCCCCTTAAATTTCTTATGATGCTTTTTTTCCTGCCAGTTTTATTACCTAAACAGCATAAACAATCCTAAAGCATACATCATAGCCCTGGACTTCGTTCAGTGACTAGATCAAAGTGGAGAACCAGATTTGGTCAGAGCTTGTCTTGTAGCTCTCTGGGAAGAGCCCAGGGATTGAGCCTGGAAGGGGCAGCAGATGACAGTCAGTGCTCTGAGTCTCTGAGATGCTATAGCAATGTGATCTTGTGGCTAATCATTCTTCTAAAAACATTTTATCTCCAATCTGATACAGTGCTACATTTATGTTAGAGAATTTCTAGCAGCTTCTTGCAAAGGCTGCAGTGTTAACTCTGCCCTGGTTAATTTCCAAACTTGGTTAGTCCTTCCTAAAATTCTCTGTGAATTTTGAATTGGCTACAGTGATCATTGCCTCCACTGAACCACTGTGTGGTGCTGCTTTGCACTGTGAAACAGTTGCTATGTTTCTTTCCAAAGAGCCTGCCTTTCAGTGATAAATGATGTCATTGCTGTATCTGCAGTTCCGAAAGTGGTTTTGGGTTACAGCATCTTTCAAATGCAAGATAGTAACATAGATGAAGTCCTGGTGACATCTCTCCTGTAGCATGAGCATCATCAGCTCATGGTTTGTTTTTTGCATGCTCAGGTGTGGCTGTAAGAAGAGCATGAACCATGCAAAGGAAGGAGTTCCTCATGAATCCAAAAGTCGATGCAGATATTCTCACCAGTATGATAACAGAGTCTACACTTGTAAGGTGAGTATCGACACAAGGACAAAGTCTGAAGAATGAAGAAGGAAGTAGTCCAATAAATTAGGGTTATTGTAAGCATGGGCCCATTTGCATGCATTTTTTTCAGTTGGGAGAGGTACTCACAGCCTTGACAAGAAAAATTGTATTTCTGCTTGGAGAGGTCATCACCTCTGCATTTTATGTGTCATTTGCTAGATAAATTGTGAACCCAGCTGTTCTCAACCTTGGTGATGTTGACCCTCTACATACTTGATGTGGTTACTCTTCTTATTTGCTTATGCCTGTTGCTTGGTATTAGCCATTTTTTTCTAAAGGATGTGTGCAGGAGACAGGAAAATTTTCAGCCCTTATTGTGGTTTTTGTTGTAGAAATATTTCCCCGATGTTGATAGTGGGTTTGGTTTTGCTTTTAAATTGGTTCTGATGAGTGCTTCCCTTTGCTGCGGAGATCACAGTATGCCAGTTAGATGCTTTATGTGGCCAAACAGCTGTAAGACCTGGAGACTAGGATTCCCAAGAAAGCAGTTTTAAGTGAGCCTTTGTGTTACAGGCGTGTTATGAACGAGGGATGGAGGTCAGCGTGGTGCCAAAAACCTCTGCTTCCACTGACTCCCCTTGGCTGGGCCTTGCCAAGTATGCCTGGTCAGGGTGAGTACTGCTATGATCTCTCTGCTTTCTGTTACCTCAACACTGCCTGCTGCACTGGACTTCCAGTATCTCACTGAGGTAACACATCTTCCTCTTCTGCAGATACGTGATCGAGTGTCCCAACTGTGGGGTGGTGTACCGCAGCCGCCAGTACTGGTTTGGCAACCAAGATCCTGTGAACACTGTAGTGAGGACAGAAATTGAGCATGTCTGGCCAGGGGTGAGTCTGGTTGCTGGAGAGTTTATGTTGGTTCTGGACGTTGTTGGTTTAAGGGATGAAGAGAAAAAACTCCAGGCTGAATTTAGTAGGAGATGAGATAAGGAGAAAGCTGCTTTAATGAGCCTTTAGCCCTCTGGAATACAAAACACATGTGCTCTCTGCCCCCGGTTCCATTATTTTTATAATAATGTCCATCCAATCCCATTTTGCCACTTGTCTCAGTCCTGCCCCATTCCGCTTTCCGACACACCCCTTCAGGAATTGAGTCTGGGGTCTGAAGACCCCCTTTACTTCATCCTCTTCTTCCTCATTACATATACTGTTCCTTGGAGGCCTTCAGTTGCTCATATGTGAACAGTTCAAACGACTTCGGTCTGGTAATCCCAGTGCTGGAGCTAACATTAAAGCCTGTTTCAGCTGTTTAAATGCAGCTCTGGTTCCATCTGTCCATGTCATGACTCCTTCGTTGGCCATTTTTAGTGCTCCATATAGGGGTTTGACTAACAATCCATAGTTAGCTATCCACAGACGACACCATCTTACCGTTCCCAGGAAAGCTTGCACCTCTCACACGGTGCTGGGCTCTGGGAGGTGACAGATGGCTTCTTTCTGGTCTGTGCTGAGCCGTCGATGTCCACAATAGATCTAAAGCCTCAGGGAGATGACTATTTCTTTTGCAATCTGCACCTTCTCTCTCGAGACTTTATACCCACTTATCCCCCAAAAGTTTAAAAGACTTACAGTAAGTTTGATGCAGTGGTCCTGACCTTTGGCAGTGATAAAAATGTCATCAACATATTGTAGGACAACTCCTTCTAGCTGTTGCCTTTTCCAGTCCTCCAGTTCCCTTGCAAGTTGGTTGCCAAATATTGTAGGGCTGTTCTTATACCCTTGGGGTAGAACTGTCCAGGTGAGATGAGTTCTTCTCCCTGTTTCAGGATTATTCCATCTTGACTGTCCTTATGAATGGGAATGTAGAAAAAGGCATCCTTAAGATAAAGTACAGTAAACCACCCTAAATCATCTGTTAGTGTGGTCAGTAAAGTGCAGGGGTTGGCGACCACAGGGTGTATATCCTCTCTTATTTTGTTGGTTGCTCTCAGATCTTGGACTAATCGATAGCTCTTACCATCAGCCTTTTTTACTGGTAGGATGGGAGTGTTGTATTTGGATTCACACTCTACCAATAATTTATATCTAAGAAATTTTTTTGTTATGGGTGCCAGTCCCTTGCAGCTTTCTAATTTCAAAGGGTACTGTTTTTGCCTTACCAGAGTTGCTCCCGGCTTGAGTGTGATGCTTATGGGTTCTGCTAGTTTGGCCTCCCAGGACAATCACTGGCCCACACTATGGGGATGACAGCATTCTCATCCTCTGAGGGGATTTCTTCATGGGTTTCCTGTATGAAGAAGGTAGCTGCCTCGATATATTTAGTGTCAGGAATTATACATTTTATCCTCCCCCCCCCCCCTTTGCAGAATTTAATTTTGGCTTGCAATTTCTCCAACAAATCTCTTCCCAATAAAGGCTTAGGAGAATTTGGCATATAGAGGAGTTGATGAGTTACCCAGTGTTTACCTAATTTAAACCTCAAAGGCTTAAAGAAAGGCCTAGTTTCACTTAACCCTGTAGCACCAACCATAGTTGTCATGACTCAGTTTCCCTTCTAGGTGTTTAACACAGAATATCCTGCACCTGTATCAGCCAAGAATTCAACTTCTTCTTCCCCTAGCTTAGCTGTAACCAGAGGCTCTGCTGAGGGAGAAACCTCTGGTCCCCTGTGATGTTTTCCAGCTGCTCTAAGCAGCTCAATTCCAGCCCCTAGGCTTGGATCTCACAGAGCTTCATGTGCTCTCCTCTCCTTCCCTCTCTCAACTTTGTCAAGCAGCAGCAGCAAGGAAGGGAAAGGTGCCTGCAAGCCGGGGGCAGCCCCCGCTGTTCGATTTCTCTCTTCCCCCTGCTCTGTGTTGNGGCAGAGAGGGGACAGTGGTAGTGACAGGAGAGGTGGAGACAGGCACCGGAACTGGGGCCGGGACCGCGGGCGCTTACCCGATTCCTGTTCCCGCTGCCATGGTTACTGGGGTAGCTAAAGCTGGAGCTGCACAAGGCACTGGGGACACGCCCGCGGAACCCGAAGGAACTGCCGTTCCGAGCAGGGCGTGCTAGCAGCCGCAGCGAAACCGCCGCCCCCACCCCAGCCGCCCTGACCGCTGGGGCCGGCCAGCAGCACCCGTACTGACCCCCGCCGCTCCAAGGGGAAGAGCTCCTCCCAACGCACCTGCACCCGTGGGACCGGCATCGCCGCGCAAGGTTTTGTCCTCATAGTTCACTTTCAACTCTGGACTGGCTAAAAAAGCCAAAATCAACTCTGCATACAACATTTCGTTCCACCTTTTCTCTTTCTGTAGGATCGACATAAGCTGTAACACTATATTCCTTTCAAATGAGCCAAATTTTGGTCAAGTCCCCTTTCCAAATAATCCATGTAACAGCCACATGTTTATAGAGAGTCTGCACAACTGTTCTCTCCTTAAAGGTGTTTCAGGATCAGCCAAAAGTATCCAATGCCACAAGACCAAAGCTAAAGGTGATCCCTTTGGAATCTCCTCCTCATTCCTAGACTGTATACAGCCCTTGCTGCCATCTTTAAGAAGGGAAGGAAGGAGGATCTGGGAAATTATAGGCCTGTCAGTTTAACTTGAGTTGCAGGGAAGCTGATGGAGCAGATCATCCTGAGTTCCGTTATGCAGCACATGCAGGACAACCAGGTGATCAGACCCAGTCAGCATGGCTTTATGAAGGGCAGGTCCTGTTTAANAGCTCAATTCCAGCCCCTAGGCTTGGATCTCACAGAGCTTCATGTGCTCTCCTCTCCTTCCCTCTCTCAACTTTGTCAAGCAGCAGCAGCAAGGAAGGGAAAGGTGCCTGCAAGCCGGGGGCAGCCCCCGCTGTTCGATTTCTCTCTTCCCCCTGCTCTGTGTTGTTATCTGTCTCATCACCAGAAGCTTTCGTGTCAGTATTACTGTTTCTATTTTTAAACCCCATGCTTGAGGAATCGAAGAGAGGCAAGCCGCCCCTTCTCCTTAGCATGGCTGCTTGCTGGGTACAGGGGCAAAAGCTGAGCCTGCCCCGACGAGAGAGACAAGCCCCTCCCTCCAGGAGAAATCCGGGAAGTCCTATATAGCAGGGCGAGGCCGACGGGATGACCACACCTCCTGCCTGCCCATAATGGGCAGGCGTGTTTGTGGCCCTAACTTCCGTGTTCCCTGTCCCTGCGGCCGCAGAGACGGGGAAGGAACAGAGACAGGGGAAGGCTTTCCACCGCATGAGGTGGGGGCCAGGAACAGAGGTCATCGGCAGGAATAGGAGGGAGAACGGGGGGCGGGNGTTCCACCTTTTCTCTTTCTGTAGGATCGACATAAGCTGTAACACTATATTCCTTTCAAATGAGCCAAATTTTGGTCAAGTCCCCTTTCCAAATAATCCATGTAACAGCCACATGTTTATAGAGAGTCTGCACAACTGTTCTCTCCTTAAAGGTGTTTCAGGATCAGCCAAAAGTATCCAATGCCACAAGACCAAAGCTAAAGGTGATCCCTTTGGAATCTCCTCCTCATTCCTAGACTGTATACAGCCCTTGCTGCCATCTTTAAGAAGGGAAGGAAGGAGGATCTGGGAAATTATAGGCCTGTCAGTTTAACTTGAGTTGCAGGGAAGCTGATGGAGCAGATCATCCTGAGTTCCGTTATGCAGCACATGCAGGACAACCAGGTGATCAGACCCAGTCAGCATGGCTTTATGAAGGGCAGGTCCTGTTTAACAAACCTGATCTCCTTCTATGACTTCTATGACCCACTTGCTGGATGAAGGAAAAGCTGTGGACGTTGTTTATCTTGATTTTAGTAAAGCGTTTGACACAGTTGCCCACAGCATTCTACTAGACAAATTAAGTGCTCTTGGCTTGGATGGGCATACACTTCGCTGTGTTAAAAACTGGATAGATGGCCAAGTCCAAAGAGTTGTGGTCAATGGAGTTAAATCCAGTTGGCAGCCAGTCACGAGTGGTGTCCCACAAGGCTCAGTACTGGGGCCACTCCTGTTTAACATCTTCATCAATGATTTGG
>VWZO01017976.1:11348-25632 GCA_013396975.1 Bucco capensis
CAGCGCGCTTGGAAAAGGCACTGAGGAGGAGCGTGGATGGAGCCCTCCCTGGATCTTCGTTCGCGAAGCCTAGCCACGACAACAACAACTAACATGAGCCAGCAGTGTGCCCAGGTGGCCAAGGAGGCCAATGGCATCCTGGCCTGTATCGGGAACAGTGTTGTCAGCAGGAGCAGGGAGGTGATCATGCCCCTTTACTCAGCTTTGGTGAGGCCTCACCTTGAGTACTGTGTCCAGTTTTGGGCCACTGAGGTGCTGGAATGGGTGTAGAGGGTACAGAGGTGGGCTACCAAGCTGGTAAAGGGCTTAGAACATAAGTCTTAGGAGGAAAGACTGAGGGATCTGGGCCTGTTTAGCCTGGAAAAGAGGAGTGTGAGCTCATCTAGGTGATCCTGCTCTGGCAGGGGGGTTGGACTAGATGATCTTTCTAAGTCCCTTCCAACCCTTGACATACTGTGATACTGTGATACTGTGAGACTGAGGGGAGACCTCATCAGTCTCTGTAACTACCTGAAGGGAGGTTGTAGAGAGGCAGGGACTGGTCTGTTCTCCCTAGTGGAGAGTCATAGCACAATGGGAAATGGATGGAAATTGCACCAGGGGAGGTTCAGGTTAGATATTAGGAAGAATTTTTTTACTGAAAGAGTTGTCAGCCGTTGGAACAGGCTGCCCAGGGAGGGGGTTGAGTCACCATCCCTGGAGGGGTTTAAGTGACGGGGAGATGTTGCATTGGGGGGCATTGTTTAGCAGGTTGATAGGGCTGGGACAAAGGCTGGACTTGATGATCTCCAAGGTCTCTTCCAGCTGTAACTGTTCTATGATTCTATGATTCTATGAAATGAATATCCATTTCATTGCAGACTGATGGATTTCTGAAAGACAACAACAATGCAGCCCAGCGTTTGTTGGATGGGATGAATTTCATGGCACAATCAGTATCTGAACTTAGCCTGGGACCCACAAAAGCTGTGACCTCCTGGCTGACAGACCAGATTGCCCCAGCTTACTGGAGACCCAACTCTCAGATCCTGGTAAATAGCAGCTGCTATAGAGAAAAGCTTTGCATAGCTAAAACTCCTTTTCCTTGCCCTTTAAGTAATACAGTATTTTGCATATTCCAAATGCTTCTTATTTTATTGCTGCAAGCCCTTCTCCTACAATTCTGAGAAAATTGAAATGCTTTCATCTCTTCCTGTTCTTAACTTAGCCAGAAAATATATGAACAGAGACTTTGCCCAGCCATGCTAAAGAGACTGTTTCTCCCTACTTTTGGTGAGCTCCTCTCCCAGCAGTGTCACAGAAAATCCTGTCTTGCTTAAACTTGCTCTTCAAAGCAGAGAATCAACATCTTAAATCTGGCTACTGCAGTTGGTAGTACTAATTTTATAGGTGCAGAGATTGAACTTTGGTTTTATACCAGATGCAAAAAGCTAGCCCCAGCAATTCAGCTAGGAAAGGATTCTTTGTGTCTTGCAGGAAATAGATACTTCTTCAATGGAAGCCGACTTCTGAATTATTACCCCACACAAAGATCAAATACTTACCATTCAGTGCTGCATGATGTGGCTGTAATGATTTGTGATCGTGAGTGAAGGGATCACAGCAATCTATTTGCTTAACACATGTAACTTCTGAATTGCTTCCCTAGGGTAATATTATGGTGCTGGTAGCACCCAAATCCTGGGTGTAGCTATGTTATTCACAACTTCAGTCTGAGTCTTGCCATCCTGGGATTCTGCTCTCTGTTTTTCTATTAAGGAAGATCAAACTAACAGTTTCTTTCTGTGTTTTTGTGATTAGAGTTGTAATAAGTGCAACACACCTTTTAAAGATAACGACACTAAACATCACTGCCGGGCCTGTGGAGAGGGCTTCTGTGATGGCTGTTCTTCCAAGACCCGTCCAGTGCCTGAGCGAGGCTGGGGACCAGCACCAGTGCGTGTGTGTGACAACTGCTATGAAAACAGGGGCATCCAGTTAGGTAATTCCAAGTCAATTGTGACAGAATTATCCCTGGGCAATAACTAGTCTGAAGTTTTGTCCCTGGCTTCTGAATCACAACCATTTTCCACTGGGTGAAGACTGGGCTTTGGCACAGGGTTGTTAGTAGGGAAACTTGGAATTCAGTGTGATTTGGCAGGAAGATCAACACAACGAGCTACCAGATATCTGACCCCCTGACAAAATTATCTTAAAATTGGATATTTAGTTTTCTGGTACCTGCTGATGGTGTGGAGCTAGCACCAGAGCAGGGATGCTTCTGTTTCAGCAGACTGTGTATTTTGTCCATTATTAAGGAAAAGAAAGTGAAAAAACTGCAATCAAAGATTGGGAATGTGGGAGATAAAGGCTGAGGAGAGGCTCAAAGCTGTCTTTTGGGTTTCCTGCTGTTTCGTGCTAACATAAATTAACTGAAATGTGGCAGAAATTGTGCTGGACTTGGGTGTTGAGCTCTTTTTACTCTTGTGTCATTCAGATGTGGCTGATCAGCCTTCAGATGAGGAAGGGGGGACACTTATTGCCAGGAAGGTTGGGGAAGCTGTGCAGAACACTCTTGGAGCAGTGGTGACAGCCATGGACATTCCCTTAGGTGAGATTTCTTCTCTTCTGATGTTTGGTGGTTTTTGTTGTGTTTTTTTTTTCCTGTCTGGAGGCTTTTTCATTTTTACAGAGCAAAACTTCTTGATTAGACTTCAGAATTGAGGCAGGCTGGCACATCTGCTATAATACGACTGTTGGTTGAGAGTTCTACACTCCCCTGCACCACTCTCATTTGACATTTCCTCTTGGTTATAAGCACATTGTTTCTGCCATTCATACCTTCTCTTTTCTCCCTGTTGTGCAAATCTGTGTGCATCAAGCTGTGAGTAATTTGCTCCCCTGATGTGTCACTGCAGTGACCTGTCAGCTGGAGTTCCCTAAAGACTGGTCAGTTAGGAAGCATTTTATCAGGATTGGTTTTCTTCCAGAGATGCTGAGTGCCTTTTAAGCATGTTCATGGATACTGCTGGCACTTGGTACTTCTGCAAGGGTATGCTGAGAATCTGAAGCTTTCCAGGTTGGTAATGATGGAAAAGTAATCAATCATGTGATTTTTAATAGTGATCTTAGTACAGTGAACATTTGCTGCTCTTGCATGTGCTGGGTAGCAGTTCAGGAACGTCAGCAAACACTTCACATTTGACACTTCTCTTATTGGACCTGACTTGCTTCTCATCACATAGATCATTGTCCACTGCTTTTCCTACAGCATGTCCTGCCATTATCTGTGTGGGTGTTTGTTGTCCAACTCAGTGAAAGGCAGAATAAATACCTTTCTCAGTTCAGACAGTACATGTGTTTCAGAATATTTTGTTTGGTGACTGTGAGTTTTTTGGCCACAGCTGAAACTGAAGATAGGGAAGAGTCTCAACCTCTGGAAGAGTCTGAGTAAGGGAAGATGTCATTGTTCAGGGAGAAACAATCTATCCCTTTGAAGAGAGGCAGAATGTGGGAGAATAGCAGAATAGTCTAAATGGCTACCTGTTGCACTGAAGTATTCTGTCAGCAGTTCTTCTTCCCCTTGATGGTAGTGGTATGAGTTGCAGTGTGTGAGGACTTTCAGTGGAGTATATTCTTGACATGCTCATATTTGTGGATTATTTTCTTCTACCTCTTTTTCATCCTCCCTCTCCCCCACTTCTTTCCTAGGTCTGGTAAAAGATGCTGCTCGACCTGCATACTGGGTACCAGACCATGAAATCCTGCACTGCCACAACTGCCGGAAGGAATTCAGTATCAAACTCTCCAAACACCACTGTCGGGCCTGTGGCCAGGGATTCTGTGATGAGTGCTCACATGACCGCAGAGCAGTTCCCTCTCGTGGATGGGATCACCCAGTCCGAGTTTGCTTCAACTGCAATAAGAAGCCTGGTGACCTTTAACCCAAGGCTCTTCTCCAGATCGTTGCAATTCCGTATGTTCTCAGGGTTACAAATGAAAATATCTTCTCGCCTTTTCACCTCTTCACCTACTGCAGCCAGAGTGCATGTTTCCACTTTCTGGCCTCCTCTTGTGTTATATCCATCTTGGAACACTGGGAATAAGCTTATGTTCAGCCTCTTTAAGTTCTAATTCCAAATTAACTGGGGAAGGGAGGGAGCTCCCTTGTAAATGATCAAACCAAAATCCAGCATATTTTATTCCAATTTTAAAAAAATGATATATCTCTCTCTATATATATCTATGTATAATTTAATATATTAAGAATACGGTTGGCTAATGAAGCTTTGAGTATTCCTAGTTCAAATGATGGTGTTGTTCCTTACTCCATTGGATCAGATTATGGCCTTCTGATTCTTCTTCTGGAATATCTCTCTGATCCATGATGTCCTGTGAGGAGGGTTTGGACTCTGCTGCCAGGAAATCTCCAGTGTTGATGTATGTATTACACCTGGTAATTCAACCAACCCTACATCTGGAGGTGCTGTACTTCTGACCATGGAAGATTAAACCCAGATTCATTATCAAGTTTGTTTGAACTGTGGTAGAAGCAGTTGTCTTGCAGTGCAAGAAGCATCAAATTGAAATAGACCTCCTGGTAGAGAGAGACCAGTAGAGCTCTAAAATGAAAAGCAAATCGTATGTCACAAGGCAAAGTGTTCTGATTTTGCAATTTCAACTTCAGTATCAGATCAAAAGGTAGCAGGGCCTTGCTCTCCCTGACAATGTTCTCATGTACTCAGGTTTTCTTCAGGTTTCTCTGCCAGCTAGTTGCAGTTAAAAATTTTGTCCAGAGCAGAACAAGAGAACAAGTTATGTAGGCAATTCTGAAATACGAAGTTTGAGTTGTTTGGGTTGTGATGACTTTTCTTTTACCCTACTTTCTAAGTGATCCTGAAGTCTCTGGAGCCACTGTTCTCAGATGTGGTTACATAGAAACTGCACAGATGTGACTTTCTTTATTTTCTAATAATATGGACTTAAAAATCCCCCTGGAAAATGGGAACTTTTCTTCTTTGCTCCTAGCAACTGGCACTCACTGAACTTCATCCTTTTAATAGAGGACTGCAATGAATTCACTGATTTTATTATCAAACGCACCACTTAACCTAACTAATACTGTCTTGTACTGTGGATTTGTGGTTCCAGTTATAAGAAACAAGAGACCATTGTGGATTAAACTGACTAAAATTCTCCCTTCTTGGCTTACATAGACAAGAATTCTTCTACCACATGAGAGTTGTCTCCTCTTGGAGTGACTGGAGTTTGATGCAATGTCCTGGGACTGTGGTATTTTTTCCCCCAGCTTATTAAATGTGCTCTTGTGTAGATGAGTGCCCAACACCCTGTTTTAGGACTGTACTATTAAATTAACTGCTGTAAAAGACTTTATCTGCTGAACAAGCATAGTGACTTTCCTTCTAACAAGCAGTTCTCACTTTGTCTCTGAAAGAACATGTTCACAAAGTGATTGCCCCTCCTCAACTACACCCAGCCTACTCAAGGAGGTAGACTTAGGAGATGTTCCAGGACACCTTTGGTACTGGCTGAGTTTACTGGGGACTGTCTAATGTCTTTGTAAGCAAAGTCTGCCGCAAACTGACAGTTGTCCAAGGGAGGGCATGAGCAGGTAGAAATCCTTTCTTAAAAGACATTCTGCACATCCAGCATAATTCTGTGCTTCAAAGTACTTTTATTTTTTTAATGGGTAAGCAATGTGTTCTTGCTTGTAGGCTGTGCCCTGTGTGCTGTTTATGCGTGCAGCTTTACTACCATGTTAATGCACAAAGAGAAAGCAGCCATGACATTCCTTGTATAAAATCTTTGGCATCTGTTTCAACAACTTGTCTGATTTTTTTTTCCCCCTTGTCACAGCCAGAATTACTACTTAGAGAGAAAATATTATCTAAACATTTTTAGTATACATGCTGTTTTAGTAACTTAGTAACATGTCAATATGCAGAGTCCATTCTTGAGTGATTATCTTGGAGCTGAATCTTTTGTGCTGGTGCTCAACAAAGCAAAATCTTATGTGGTGTTTAAACTGCAGCAGGCTTGGTGTTACTCTTTCTGGACAACAGTGAGAGGATCATTTGGGTTCTTGTTTTCCAAAGTGAAAAAATAGCTGTAAGTAAGTTTTAAGTTCACTGCTGTTTTCTGTACACAAGAGCTTTCACTTCTCTGATAGTATTGGGTGCTGTGAGTATGCAGTGTGTAGAATACGGTTATTAAATGGATTGGCCATTTAAAAGGGAAAGATGTATATTTTAGCAGATCCCAACACTATCTGGTATTAACATGTTAGGATTCAATAAACCAAAGGGCTTTAAATGATATCTGTAGACAGAAAGCTCTACAGGAAACTTAAACGAAGGAAATACAAATCCTGGAAAAAAACAACAAAAAGTTCACTAAAGCAATTAATATGGAAGCATATTGTGATTGGGATGCAACTGTCAGCCTGGAGACAAAGGTTAATCCTAGCAGTAGAAACCTGTGAGAGATTTATTCCTAAACTCTCAGAAGAGAAGATTTGTGCACAGAGGTGTTGGTAGCACCTAACCAGATTGAGTCTCTGCAAAACCTGTCAGCAGATAACAGCAGCCCTGCTGGAGCTCTGCAAGAGCCCAGACATTTGATAATGGCACTATGAGACAAGTCTGACACTCTAATGCAACTCGTTTGCAAAAAAAAAGTCATTTATTTACAAGGGCAGGAATAGAAGGGGACTGTTTTCCAGAAAGTTTCCGTAACATCACTGTGGGTGTTTACCAAAGACCCGTAACTAGTAATCAATTAATTACCATGAAGTTCCAGTTGGTTAAGATGATAATGTGTGCTTTGGATCAACTGAAGTTGACTGTAATGTTAATGTTTCAGTACATAAAATCAGGACACTGTCATGGTAAGATAATGAATTCAATCAGTCAGAGACATGGAATGTTAAAGCATGTTCTGAGTTACAGAATGAAATTGTCTTGCCAGAAAAATTATGTCAGTTTTATATAGTGGCAGATCAAGCAGCCTCTGCACCTCTTCTGATTAGGAAATGCTGTGAAAAACAGTGAGCGAAATAAGAATCCTGTGAATTGACTGATGTGCAAAGATGTGCCCCAGTGGAAAAACTAATTCCTCACCCAAAGCACCACAAAAGGAGCATAAATTTGTAAAGGAAAAAATGTCTTATAGGATTGCTCTATTCTGATGGACTGATTTCCATTGTGGGTACCTACGCCAATTCAACATAAAGATCCATCTTCAAATAGGTGATGTGAAGCAGATGTGTGTGAGCTTCATATAGAATCACAGAATCATAGAATCATTTGGGTTGGAAGGGACTTCTGGATATCATCTAGTCCAAACCCCCTGCAGTGGGCAGGGACATCCCCAACTAGATCAGGTTGCCCAGAGCCCTGTCAAGCCTCACCTTGAATGCCTCCAGGGATGGGGCCCCAACCACCTCCCTGGGCAACCTGTTCCAGTGTTCCACCACCCTTGTGGTGAGGAACTTTTTCCTAATGTCAAGTCTAAATCTTCTCATCTCCAATTTAAAACCATTGCCCCTTGTCCTTTCACTATAGGTCTTTGCAAACAGGCCCTCTCCAGCCTTCTTGTAAGTTCCCTTTAGGTACTGGAAAGTCACTACTAGGTTCCCTTGAAGTCTTCTCTTTTCCAGGCTGAACAATCCCAGCTCCCTCAGCCTGTCTTCGTAGGAGAGGTGTTCCAACCCCTTGATCATTCTCATGGCCCTCCTCTGCACACTTTTAGTTTGACTGCCTACCTTTAGGCCAGGCTTGGCTTAAACCTATGCTAGCTGTGTGGAACAGCATGGCTGTAGCACACAGCTAGTGTAAGGGTAGCAGCAGGCTGCAATGTATAGCTACTTGCAAAAGAAAAACTACTTTGTCTTTCACTTCCCTGCCTGTCTGTTGATTTGCCTGCTCATTTGTCCTCCTGCCCAGTTCCTCATGGGTGAAGTTGCACTCACTGGAGTTAGTCAAGGTATCTTGTGTGTTTCTGCCTGTGTCCCTTGTGAATAGGACCTTCGGTTGTGTACTGGAGAACATGGTAACCCTGCTAGCTTTTGATGTCAACAAGAGTTTATTTGTTGAAATAAACACCATCATTATGCTAGATCTGCCCTGCATTTTTGCTAGGTGTCTGTGCTGAGACATTCACAAATGCCTCAGTTGCTTTGGGTAGCCTGGGCTTTAACATTGCAGGACTCTGGCTTCCCACCTGGCCATACAGACTTTGCTCTTCTCATCTTTTTGCTTCCAGCATGACCAGTCTAAGGAGGTTTAAGCACTACTATCACACTCCATTTTGCAGCCTCTTGTTTCCATGTTTCATTGTCAACTGATGTCAGTCACTGTAACTCCACAGATTGTGGCATTGTCCTTGCATTTGATTTATTGCTGATGGCCATAATTTGGCACCAACAGCTAAGTCTTTGCCTGCCAGTAATTTGAGAACAGTGTGTGATTTGGACAAATGATAGAATGGTCTGGGTTTTGTCATCTGTGTCCCCCTGCTTTGGCTGAGCACTCTTTCTTGCTAAAGCAAACTTGACATGTATATTGTCAGTCATAGCACACAGCATGTCATAAAGTGTTTCTGTTCCTAATGGAGGCACATCAACAATAAAATAATGAAAATGCCAAAATAAATTAAAACGTGCTATGAGTGCTTTCAAAATGTGACAAAGACAAAGCTAAATGAGAATGGCAGGTTGTCGCTTATCTTAAGCCAAAATTAAAGTGCATTCAGCTTTTTAACTTAATTTTTTATTGGCTGTAACTCAAGTAAAAAATAAAGCAATACAGATTCAAGTTTTATAACACAGGAAATGTCTCAACTGAAGCATTACAGAAATTCTAATGTCAAAGAATGCCTGGAGATCTTGAAACACACAGATTTCATACATTTTTGAAAAGCTGGATGAGACTTTCTGGTTCTGCTTAAAAGGCAGATTTACAGCAGCACTGGAGAGAAGCAGTAGTGTATGTATGACAGTGTACAGATGATGATTTGTCAGGGAGGCATCAGTGCTTCACAGCTACCAAGATATTAATAGAACTGCAGATAGGAAAGAAGGAATCGAACAAGAAAAGGTAGGTGATCTTGATTATTTTCAGATATTATTGACACTGGTTTATCAACTTTGTGCCTTGGCTTCTGTTTTGAAACCTGAAACTAAACTGTTAAGTGTTTTAAACAGTTGGGTCAAGCATCTTCCAACTCCTAGCCCCTCTTCCCAGAACTCCTGTCTAGAAAGTACTTTGGGTTGATATTGACTGCTCTATTCAGCTCACAGTATAGAATCACAGACTGATTTGGGTTGGAAGGGGCGTTTAAAGCTCATCTAGTTCAACCCCCTTGCAGTGAGCAGGGACAAAAGAAGTGTGACCAGCAGATTGAGAGAGGTGATTCTGCCAGTATACTCCACTCTGGTGAGACCTCATCTGGAATACTGTGTCCTGTTCTGGAGCCTTCAAGACAGAAAGGACATGGACCTGATGGAGCAGGTCCAGAGGAGGGCCATGAAAATGATCAGGGGGCTGGAACACCTCTCCTATGAAGACAGGCTGAGGGAGCTGGGATTGTTCAGCCTGGAGAAGAGAAGGCTTCAAGGGAACCTCCTAGTGACCTTCCAGTACCTAAAGGGAACTTACAAGAAGGCTGGAGAGGGCCTGTTTGCAAAGACCTGGAGTGAAAGGACAAGGGG
Source organism: Bucco capensis (assembly GCA_013396975.1). Lineage (NCBI taxonomy): Eukaryota > Metazoa > Chordata > Aves > Piciformes > Bucconidae > Bucco > Bucco capensis. The sequence goes on from VWZO01017976.1 coordinate 21,058, forward strand.
CAATGGTTTTAAATTGAAGAAGAGTAGATTCAGTCTTAATATTCAGAAAAAGTTCCTTACCATGAGGGTGGTGGAATACTGGAATAGGTTGCCCAGGGAGGTGGTTGGGGCCACATCCCTGGAGGCATCCAAGGTGAGGCTTGAACAACCTGATCTAGTTGGGGATGTTCCTGCCCACTGCGGATGGGTTGGACTAGAGGTCCAGAGGTCCCTTCCAACCCAAACCATTCTATGATTCTGTGATTCTATGACATCTGCAACTAGATATGTACTATATGTAGTCTATGCAAGCAGTCCGCAGCAACTGAAGGTTTGGGAACCAAAGCTGATGTGTCCACAGCCAGATTATAACTTTTCTGAAAGCAGCTGTTGAAAGGGGACGTCTTGGGACTATGTAAGCATTTGAGTTTGAATCCTCACTTCCTCACAATGAATGCTTAGTTTTCTAGTGCTGTTAGAATAGGTCCCTATTAAGTTCAAAAATGTAAAAATGCCAGAGTGAAACTGTGACTAGTAAATTGATTTTTTTTTCAAGCTTTTAATTTCAGTACTCATCAGGATACCAGAGGAGGAATAACCAAGAAGTACTGCAATAAATCTGGGCCACCAGAAAGACACGACCTCATCCTCCCCACCACCACAGAAGACCCAAAAGCAATCCACGCCCTGCTTTGTATGTATGGCTAGGCTTTGCGAATGAAGATCCAGGGAGGGCTCCACCCACGCTCCTCATCAGCGCCTTTTCCAAGTGTGCTGGTAAAAAGAGGATAGCAGATAGCACCCTCAAGCCTGCGCAAGGGATTTTTTTAGGTGAGACATAGCATGCGCAGAGCTGGACCCACCCTTTAGTCCTAAGGTTCATCTGCCAGGGCCTAGCAAGCTTGGATGCTGGCAGCAAGGTCCTTAGGATGGAGGTTTTATCAGAGTGTCCTTCTCTGAGATGGAAGGCCTTACAGGGCTAAACGAGCTCCATCTGCCCGGGTTTGGAATCAGAGTTGTCCCTCTCCTAGGATGACTGCCAGAAGGCTAATAAGCACATCCTACCCATACAAGGATTATAGGAACATGGGTATCACTCCCCACGCTTTATTGTGGGCAATGAGTTTAATGCTCCCTCTGCTGTCGGCACAGTTATCGCACCAGGGGCCACAGAAGATCCCAAGTGATTTTCAGACTGTGCCTGTTCCCTGCTTTAGACACTTCGAATTAAAACTCTAGGATTTTAAGTTTCTGCCTGTTATGTCTAAGAACCTTATATGACCTAAAGGGTCACATGTGGAAAGAGCCTTTTTAATCAGGGGTGAGGGATGACTAACAGAAGCAGGGTATATGGGACAGAACATGATATATTCTGATGGGAGAAACTGGCAGTTTGGTCACTGAGGAGAGCCTGGTGGTCTGCTCTGAGCCTTGCTCCAGTGAGCAAAACGGACCAAACAAATTGTTTCTGCTGGATAAGGGATGCTGCAGCCTATCTTGGAGTGCAGGTTTGGCCTTTCTGAAGTTTCCAAGTAGTTCAGTACTTGCTGAGAAGCTGGGGCAAACAAATACAGTATTTTGATACTGTAGCAGAGGGGAAGAGTGCTGCAGTTCCTTAGGTTTTATCTATCCTAGGGCCATAGGTATTGCTGCATAATGAAATCGTTGATTTAATAAACTTTAGCAGCTGCCTGCAGGCTGCTTGCTGTTTGTCACTGAAGCCAATCAGCCTCTTCTAGCCCTGCTTCTTTTCGCCTTTGGTACTTCTCTTGCAGGCTTAATTGGAAGTGTTGGCTGCAAAAGCACTAGAATGGGTGAATGGGTTTGCAGGGACTTGTTTGTGCATTGGACTCCTGGAAACAACAGAAAGCAAATGAGTGTCTTTTGTTTTGCCTAAAAGGGAACAAAGAAAAGAAACTATCTTCAGTTATGTAAGATGTCTTTCTGCCACAATTCCTAGTTTGAGTTTCCCATGGTAACTGGGCACAGTTGTTGCATGGTCTTTTTCTTACAGAACAGGCATTACTGGAGTTAAGACCACTGAAAGAAGTTTAAATGCTAGGTTAAATTTTGGAATGGATTTAATTTCCCCCTCTACTCTGCCCTGGTTAGGCCCCACCTGGAATACTGTGTCCGGTTCTGGGCCCCCCAGCTCAAGAAGGATAGGGAGCTGCTGGAGAGAGTCCAGCACAGGGCCAACAAGATTATTAGAGGAGTAGAGCATCTGCCCTATGAGGACAGGCTGAGAGAGCTGGGTCTCTTCAGCCTGGAGGAGACTGAGAGGAGACCTCAATGTTTACAAATATGTTGAGTGTCAGGAGGAGAGAGCCAGGCTCTTCTCAATGTCATGCAATGTTAGGACAAGAGGGAATGGGAGCAAATTGGACCATAGGAGGTTTAGTATTAACATGAGGGAAAACTTCTTTACAGTGAGGGTGATGAAGCACTGGAACAGGCTGCCCAGGAGAGCTGTGGAGTCTCCTTCTCTGGAGATATTCAAGAGCTGCCTGGACACATTCCTGTGTGACCTCGTCTAGGTGATCCTGCTCTGGCAGGGGGGTTGGACTAGATGATCTTTCTAGGTCCCTTCCAACGCCTAACGTTCTATGATTCTATGATTCTGTGATAAGGGAGTTTATAATCCTTGTGGTTTGCTACCCACAGGTGTTTGAACTATATGTGCCTACTAGCTAGAATAGCAATATAAAGTATGTACCAACTCAACTCTGAGTTGATTATCAGATGTGACATGAGGATTTTGCAGTGGGATGAGGTTAGCTACATTTCTGTTTCCTGAACAGCTGTGTAGTTGCAGTTGTCATTGTCATCGTTGTCGCCGTCGAGGAGAGCAGGAGACCCCTGGTCTCATAAACAAGGTCTGTAGAAAGAACGGGCAGCACAGAGTATGCTGTGAGTAGCGTCCCCTCTGGTTTGTGTGAGAAAGAAGGCTCTGTAGTGGAACATTAAAGCCTGATGGGTCAGGGGAGCCATACTTGTAAGGAACTTACAGCTCAATCTGTGTATAGGGAAAGGGGAGTTGGCTGTTAATGGGATACAAGAAAGATCTGGGGGTTTTGAATGTTTTGAACGAGAGGGAAGAAACTGTTTTGAATATTTGCTGGGATTCGTCTTTCATCTTGACTACCCTTGCAACAGCTATTTCATACAGGATATATGCACACTGTAAAGTTCTTACACTGCTCTCAAGAGGAGAGTTTTCCTGTTCTGTTGTTGTCTGTATAGATTAATGGGTAAAAGAAATACAAAGAAAGGAAAGGAGATCACCAGACACAAGACTGATGTGTAGTGAGCAAAAAGCTGCTGAGAAGAAAGAGAGCTTCCTAGAACAGCATGTTGCTTAGGTCTGAAGATTGCGAGAGGACAGGAGAAATGAGTGTGAACCCCTTCAGGACAGAAAGGATTTTTAGTAGAGCCCACCATTCCTGACACCTGTATTTGAGTAATTCCCTCTTACTGAAAGCCACTTGAAAAAAGGAAGGAAAGGGAAGAGAACTGCATTGGAAGCAAAAAAAACCCCAAACCTCACAGGATATTCTTAGGTTTGCACTGGGCTTGTGAAGGGAATCTCCCTGTACTGGACTCACAATGAAGGGGGCTTGGGATATTTCCTTTTGGAGGAAGTCAAGCCAGAAACAGAGGCATGAAGTGTACTCCATGAGCTCAGGCCACTAGCAGGGATGCAAATGGATGAATTTGCTTAACCACCAAGTCCTCAGTGAGTTCTTAAGACAGCTGACGCCACAACCTTGAGTGCCCCATCCCTGTTAACAGTGCTGTGCTCATGCTGCAGCTCACACTATCCTTCTCTGGGAAAAACATTTTGTGACTGATTGAACATTTTTGCCAACTCACTTGTTTAATTGCAAATGCTCCTGCTCAGAAATAGCTCAAGAGATTTCTCTGCACATGCACATCCTCTGGGCTGTGGCAGTACTACCAACAGCTCTTCAACATACCTATGCTTACCCCTACCTATCTTCTGCCTTTGCCTATACACAGAGAACAGATACTCTGCTGGAAAATGTTTCTGCTACTTGATGCCTTCCCTGCCCCTTTGAGCAGCCCAGGTGGCCCAAAACTCCGGAAGGGTTTCATAAACAGCACTACAGGTACATCAAGGAAAAAAAGAAGGTCAAAGAAAACATTGCCCCCTGAAGAGCAAGAATGGAGAACTAATAACAACAGATGAGGAGAAGGCTGAGGTTCTCAACAACTTTTTTTCTTCCGTCTTCACTGGCAACCTCTCTCCCAACACCTCCCAAGTTAAAAAACCACAAGATGGGGACCAGGACAGTGAAGTCCTTCCCACTGTATGTGAAAATCAGGTTCGTGACCTCCTGAGGAACCTTAATATACATAAGTCTATGGGATCTGATGAGATGCACCCCAGAGTCCTAAATGAATTGGCTGATGTAGTCACCAAGCCACTCTCAATAATATTTGAGAAGTCCTGGCAATCAGGTGAAGTGCCTAGTGACTGGAAGAAGGGGCATGTTACACCCATTTTCAAAAAGGGTGTAAAGNCTTAATATTTTCATAAACAGTATCGACAGCAGTGTTGAGTGCACCATCAGC
>VWZO01017977.1:0-18789 GCA_013396975.1 Bucco capensis
GAGGCTACTTCCAGCTGCTTATGGAAGGCCTTATCAGTTTCATTATCCTGATGAGGTGGCCTATAGTAAACACCCACTACAGTATCTCCCATACTAGACTCCCCCCTAATTCTTACCCAGAAGGTTTCCACTGGCTTATCATTGCCCCCCAAGGAGAGCTCAATACATTCCAAATGCTCTCTCACATAGAGAGCAACTCCACTGCCTCACCCTGCCAGTCGATCTTTCCTAAAAATGACATAGCCATCCATGACAGTGTTCCAGTCATTTGAGCTGTCCCACCATGTCTCAGTGATTGCAATGAGATCATGGTCCTGAGATCGCACATAGATCTCAGGTTCATCCTGTTTATTCCCTATATATACTGTGTGCATTAGTGTACAGACATTTGAGTGAGTAACCACTGCCAGAGCACTGCCTGACAGGCACATCCCCGAAGTAACAGAAGGGCTGGCACAACATTCTGCAAACGTCACAGGCTTGTTCCCTACGAGCCATATTTTCCCTCCTCCCCCCTTTGAATCTAGTTTAAAGCATTGTTAATGAGCCCAGCCGACTTCCGTGACAAAATCCTTCTACCCCTTTGAGAGAGATGCACCCCACCTGCTGCCAGTAGGCCTGGCATCCTATAAGTTGACCCATGGTCAAAAAATCCAAAGTCCTGCTGATGGCACCAGGCTCAAAGCCAAGAATTGATCTGATGGGTCCTCCTCAGCCTTTCTGGGTTGGCCCCTGCAACACAGGGGATAGAAGAAAAAACTACCTGCACTCCCACTCCCTTGATCAGTTAACCCAAGGCCCTAAATTCTCTCTTGATGGTCTTCAATTTTCTTTTTTCTAGATCGCTATTGCCCACCTGAAAAGTCAACAATGGATAATAATCTGTAGGTTGTAGGAGGGCAGGAAGCCTTCTTACCACATCCTTAACTCGGGCCCTAGGGAGACAGCAAACTTCCCTTGGAAGTGGGTCAGGTCTGCATATAGGGCCTTCTGTGCCCTTCAGGAGGGAGTCACCTAGAACAATGACTCTTCTCTTTTTTTTTGATAGAAAATGTTTGGATGCTGGCCTTGGGCTTCCTTATAAGTCAACTTGACCTCTTATAAGTGAACTTGACATCTTCCTCTTTGGCTGGCTGCATTTGCAGGGCATTGTACCTGTTCTGCACTGTCACCTGGAAATTTGGGGGTATAACCAAGGCAACACACCTGCCACACCAAGCAGGAACTTGTTGCCAAGGGGTCGTGGGGAGCTGGGCAGGGAAGAAGTTTGCTTGCTGTCTTGACCATGTACTTTTTTGTTTATGTAGGGCAGATGTGTATCCCAATGAACTCGTTTCAGGAATAGTCCAGGGGTCTCCTGTTCCTGGGTAATTTGTGGCAGGTGGTCCGGTTCGTGTTTCAATTTCAGGGAGGGCAGCGCCTGGCTGCACCAGTCAATTTCATCCTCAGCCGCTCCAATGCTCCTAAGTCTTGCCACTTCAGCTTGCAGTTTTTCAACCTTAGCTTGCAGCTGTGCCACTCAGGTGAACAAATCACCTACCTGCTCACACCGTACACAGTCCCCTGCTACCAGGGAGAGGCTGAGACACTCCCTACAGCCGGCTACCTGGACCATCTCATCCCTCCTTGAGGGCTCTGTCTGTCTGTTGATGAGTAGATCATCAATGTGCTCACAGCGCACACAGCAGTTTTCAGGACTGCCACTTGCTCCCAGAGAAAGGCTCTGGCATTCTCTGCAGCATGTGACCTGGATGGCTGTATGCTTCTGTTCGCACTCAGTCTGGGTTTCCATGTCCACTTTGGCAACTGTGTAATGCAAAACCTTCTGCCAGGTGGAAACCGTAGTTACTTTCCTCAAACAACAACAACAACAAAACAAACAAAAAAAAAAGAAAAAGAAAACCACACATGCTGTGAAGGCCAGCTTTTAAGATGTCCTGAGCTGTCCAGGTTCCGCCCAGTAGTCCAAGCTGTGCTCTCGAGGGATGGGCTAAGCTGAAGAAACTGCTGTTATCCCCTGGAGGCAAAAGCCCCTACCTGAAAGCTACAGCAAAGTATCTGTAGATATTGATGTAATATTCTCTGTTGTTTTTGTGTGGAAAAAAATTTCTTTTGCTTAGATACATTTTTAAAATGTCAATCCAGTTGACTTATTAATCACCACCACAGTTATCTTCAGAATTCCACTGAACCCTTTATAAATAAGTTTTATAAATAAGAACAAGTTCTGGTGTAACTGAATCAAATGAAATTTCTGTCCTTTTTGATGAGGGCAAGTTTTCAGTTGTGATATAGGAAGGCATTAAACTACCAAAAATAGTTGCAATATTCATATAGCACAGAGAACTTGCATGCATAAAATGTGTCAGAAGAGATGCCACCAATCTGTTTTATAGCTGCTTAGATATTACAAATGACTTGAACAGAATTTAGAAAGATGAGCATTCAAAATGTCAAAGTCAGGCTTTTATCCCTGTTAGTAATTATCTCATGTAAGATTCTTTCACATAGAGTTTAAGTTTAAACAGAATCAAGCACACTACAGATGTCATTCCATGCAATATATTTGTAAGGCTTAACATGTACAGAAGCCATAACAAGCCATGCATGCATTTCACTACTTTCCTAATTTGCCATCAGTCATTGCAAGTATTGATTGTCTCCACTTGAAGTTGTGCATTTTATTTTCAAATGAAAAGATATTTATATGCAGTGTGGCACTTCATCTCTTAAGGAGGCAATCAATGTGTGGTTTCAAACTGTATATTGTGGATGTGGTAACAAAACTGCAAAGCTTAATAAATCTGGGACAGAGAACTTGGAAAATAAGCTGGAGGAAGGGAAATCTTACATAGACAAACCTGGAGGAAGCAGATGTGAGAGAAGAAATCTTTATAAGGATTATCTCTTTGATGGTTGATCTCAAAATTGTATGTTAGATTGGTATGTGTGTGTGTCTGTTCACTTCTGCGTGGAGATCTTTTTTCTGTGTTCCAGAGCATATAAAGCAATGTGTTTAAGAGAACAACATTCTCCATAGAAAGAAGAGTGTGTGATATTAATTATCAAGATAATATTTTAAAATGTGAATATGTAGTTCTGTTACTTTGAAAACATAAAAAATTACCAATACCTTGTACTTTCTCTTATGTACTCCTTTCTAACACTTGACCTAAGTCAGTCCTTGCCTATCACTGCATTCTGGGTCGGCCAGCACAATTGATGCAGTATGCTACCATGTGAGCACGCAAATACTCTGTAGAGCATTGCTAAACCTTAGTAGAAAAACCTCAACTGTTGAAACTCATTATGAGTTTTTACATTACCTTTCAGTTACATGTTACCTTCTCGTAATCCTGTCTGTTGCTTTTCTACTGTTATACTACTACTGTATATTAGACAGCAAAGAAAAAATTTAGCAGGTTTTTTAAAGTTCTAGTGGGAACAAACTCCACTAATCCAAAAGTAAGAGCTGTCCCAGCTTATATGGAGACATACTGTACCTACATGCTGTAAGGCAAGCCAGTGGCATAGAAGACAGCCTGGCTGAACTGGGACCTCTGGCTGGCACTCAGGGAAAAAAAGGAGAGTTTATCGCCTTTGGAGGAAGGGGCAGGCCACTCACCATGACTACAAAACTGCTGTGAGGCTGTGCAGGGAAGGAATTAGAAGGTCCAAATCTCAGTTTGAAATCAACTTGGCCTCCATGGTAAGGGATAACAAGAAAAGTTTCTTTAAATATATTAATAGCAAAAAAAGGATGAATGAAACTCTCTATCCCCTAACGGATGCAAGAGGGAACTTAGTGACAAAAGATGAGGATAAGGCTGAGGTGCTTAATGACTTCTTTGCCTCAGTCTTTAGTAACAGGATCAATTATACAGAGAAAATCCATACCTCTAAACCAGGAAGTGGAGACTGGGAACAGAATGACCCTTCTACAAGGGGTCAGAGAAGGGCAGCTAGGCTGATCAGAGGTCTGGAGAACAGGCCTTATGAGGAAAGGCTCAGGGAGCTGGGGCTGTTTAACCTGGAGAAGAGGAGGCTGAGGGGAGACCTTATCGCTCTCTTCAACTACCTGAAAGGAGGTTGTAGAGGGGCAGGTGTTGGCCTCTTCTCCCTTGTGACTAGCAATAGGACCAGAGGAAATGGGTTCAAGTTGTACCAGGGCAGGTTTAGATTAGACATTAGGAAAAACCTCTTCACAGAAAGAGTGGCGCAGTGTTGGAACAGGCTGCCCAGGGAGACAGTGGAGTCACCATCCCTGGAGGTTTTCAGGAAATGGGTAGATGCGGCACTTCAGGGGATGGTTTATGGGTAAGAGTAGTGTAGGGCTATTGGCTGGACTTGATGGTCTTGAAGGTCCTTTCCAACTGTAATGGTTCTATGATTCTATGTTGGTAACATATTTATGATCATGCTCTACTTATAGAAGTGTTCAAGGCAGAAAAAGGGAGACTTCTGAGTTATTTAGCCAACATTAGCTGTGCGAGTTTTGAGTAGCTCTTATATCTGTTAAGTTTTTCTCACCAGCAAATCTCTTGGTATATGGTCTTCATGATAGTGTTCATCATGTTTCCACAGCCTGAATAATCCAACCCTTTTATTGATGACCCAGACTGACATAATGACAGAATAGATGGCAAAGAGCACACATATTTTGCCGAGGATCTCATCTGAAACACTCCAAACACAGCTGAGACTGAAGTAGGTTTAATTGCAGGCTCAGTTGAAGAGCCTGGAAGAGACTGGAAATCTGCCCATAGTAATGCCAGAACAGTGGCTGGGGCCATTGCTGTCTTCTCAGCAGTTGTGTGAAAATTATGCCAAGCAGAGATACTGGCACTTTTCCTTGCTCCTCCCAGTGCATCTACATAAGTCAGTGCTCACAACAGAGAATTGGACAGTGGGACAAGGATTTGGAGGGTCCTACAGCTCCTCCAGCACTAGACCACTGTGACAGCCCAGCATGGAAGAGAAAATACTGGAGCTGCCTCATTTCTGACAACCAGCACTCTACACATACTGACTGTCCAGCACATCTCCAGTTTCTTCTTTCCCAGCACTGGGAATATGTGAGGCATAAGCTTATCAGGGAAAGCATGAGGCAGAACCACACCTACCATCCTTATAGACCCTATGGGAGGCCTAACTAATTTTCTGGTATGCTCTATCAAATAGTGAAACATCTCCTGCCTGTGGTCTGCTTGTTTCTGTAATGAAGTTGTCTGAAAGAGCCTATGAAATAATACATTAGTACTTAAAAAGGAAACAATGTCACAAAGGCAGCTGCTTTTAAGAGGGTGAACTGACAGTTGAGTGAACTTGGCAGTGTCACTCAGATCACGTGATTTTTACTTCTTAAATCTATAGGCATATGATTTTTTGCAATAACATCATTTATTAATTTTCTAAAAATTGAACTGTTTCATTCTATCAGTGAATTCTTACTATTCTGTGATGAATTTATTGCAGATTATAGAGTAGCTGAAGTATTCCCACTTGCCCTCGCCAACTCTAAAACATGCTTCTATCCAAAATATGGCAAGGAAATCAATTTAGATGCCTTTCTTAGAAATGCTGGAGTTTTACATTCATTCTTATTTTAATAAAATTGCTATTTCCTTTTAAAATAACACCTCTTATTTTTGAAACTCCTCAAAGTGTTAGTCATGTCTATCACTTGTCTGTCCCTGCTCAGAGCTTAATGCAAAAGTCTAGATATTCTTTGTATGAAAATTTCATGCCTCCAGGTGCTCCATTGATTATTCATGAAGCTTTTGGAGCTGTCACCATGGGAGCCAATTGGCTACAACTTATTTAGCATATTAATGACCTATATGAGTTAGTACATGAGGAGACATATCACGCCACCTGGAATGCAAGTCGTAAGCTGCTGCTTACTCAATCAGCTTTGCAATGGGAAATAAGAAGAAACTAGAAACATTTTACACAGAAACAGCAAAGCTCTTACATGTCCAAATGCATTCACTCAAATTAGAATGCACGCCTTCAATAGCTTGTTTTCATAATATGTTCCTTTTATCCTCTCTGAGCTTGGCCTCATTACAAGCTCTCTCCTACTGCCAGAGCACATGCCCCTGAAAAGGTTTAATAGGTGAGTCATGTGGTTTGTTAGACATTACATCAGAATGATTTAATACTCCAAGGGCAAGGCTGTATGTCAGGTCCAGCTGCTGTTACTGCCGTTACAGTTTGTGTAGCAGGTAAGTTGATGGTCTCCAGAAAGCAGCTAGATAATGATAACAATTAATTTTGTGGCAGCAAGAGAGGGAGTTCAGCTGAGCTAAGCACCTTTTTTTATTTTTCCCCATTCACTGCAGCACTGCTGCACCCGGTCAGCAGGTGAAGCACTGCTTTATCTTTTAGGCACAATTAAAATGTCAAAAACAAACAAGGAAATCACTGAGGGTGAGCTGGAAAGCAACAGCATAAAGAAGCTCTGGCTAAAACAAGGGCAGCTCCATTAAATCTGCAGACAATCAGTGCTAGCAGTGTGCTCTGGCAGGGTTGTGCTGGACCCTGCAGGCAAGGTGCCTCCTCTCCCCTGGGCACTGCAAATCAAGTGTCTCTGGGGAGGCAGCAATCATTGCTTGGCACAAGCAGAAGGATTGCCTGGACTTGAACGGCCAGGCTGTGCCTCTCCTGGTCACAACTGCTGTATATTACTCCCTGAGCAGTCCTCTGCAGTCACAGAGGGAACAACCATGGGTCAGGGTCAGCCAGAATAGCACCATCTGACCTTTACGTATTTGAGATGCAGAAGATACATTGCTAAAGATTTATTAAAATTCTTTGAGGCCACCTTTGACAAGGTAAGAAATTTGTTATACAGCGCACAGCTTCAGCTGGCTGACAGGGATTTAGGGCTCTTATTCTTACTCTGGAGGACCCAGAGTCCCTGGGCAAGGGCAGGGTGATGAATGAGAGTGATATACATACATAGCTATGAAAAATCAGTCTCGGCAAAAGTGGTAAAACACTTAAAGTCATGCTCAAATTATTTTCATTTCCTTCATACTGTGTAAGTACTAATAACCACATAGGTTCCTCCTCAAGACTCCAGCACAGTTATAATAATTATTTTGCCATAAAAGATCAGTATAGAGAACTACATGCTGAAGTACAGCTACATCTGGGAGACAAACCAAAGGAGGCAAATGTGGAGCTGTTCTTACTGGTAAAAATACACTGGGGGAAAAATCCACCACCCATTGGAGCTCTGTGCTGCTGCAGCCATGCTATTACTGGATAGATTGACAATAGATAACACCATGATTCTCTTAAACTAAAGTATGCTGGACCCTTTCAGGGGGTGGGGAGGAACCTCTTGTACAGAACCCCCCAAAGGGAAATGGGACATAACTTTCTTCTGCCATGAACTAGTAACAAAAGACTATCTGTAGGCACTGGAGGAAAAAGCATACTTCCAGAGATTTGTCAGATTTAGCTGGGCACTTTATTACTAACTTTGAGGAATATCAGTTTTTCTACAATAATTTATGTGAAGTTTATATGATTGGTTCACACTTTGATATCTAATATTTAGATGTCTACATAGGTTGTAGGCATAGATCCCTTTTAAGCACCCAATACAAAATGAGATTTTGGATTTCAAATTTTACTTATCCAAAACCAGGCAGCTATGTACTTTTACAGACAAAATCACTGATTTGTTAAGCACAGACAACCCTCAGAGAGAATGCACACAGATATCATAAGGACTCTTGGGCTTTCATAAGTCTGATTTTTTCCACACAGGTCTTTGTTAAATGAAAGAGTGATTATGATTAAAAGCTCCTTTCTGGATTTTGAAGGTTTTATATCATTGTCCAGGATTCTGGATACCTGCTTTCCCAGCAAATTGGGGGTGTATGGTCAGGCTGCCCACAGGTAAGGCAGACATGCTGTCCCCTGATGACCATGTGTGCTGTGCTCTTGCAGTCACATACATTTCATCCAAAACCATTGCAAACCCTTAGTGACAGTAAACCAATTGCCCCTCTCCTTCGTCATCATTTTGAAGAAATGGGGTTACTCACAGAGAGAAAGAATCTCAGGGGCAAAGAATAGGTATGGCAACAAGAAGCTGCAATCAATCAACCTCAGCCTTTTGTTTTGTCAACTAACATCACCAGCACCCTGCCAAATGTGGAACATTTACTGGGCATGCTGGAACATCACTGCAATGAGCTATTGGTGGCCTACCTAAAGATTAACTGACAGAATGGAAGTGCAAATTGTTTGAGTGTTAGAAGGCATATAGATTAGGAGTTTAAACTGAAGTAGTTACATACATTTTGTAGTTACACTAAATTAACAACTGCTGGATTATTTGGGGTTCTTAGTTGCTACTGTTTGAACTTATGTAAAGCCTGTAGAATCCCCAGAACAGACTTTGTTCACAGAGAATAAAGGCTCCATTTTGATGGTTATTCAGGCCTGAGGGGAGATGAGTTAAATTTATATATTATGCAAAGTAGAACCATTTTGTCTTTTCTGGTGGTCTTTCATGCAGAGGTTAGTAATAGCTACAGGTACTGTGTAGAATTAGAGGCTGCGTAATGCCACAAGAACTTAAAATAACTGCATTATATTATCTGTGATGGTAGCAATAGCAGGAAGGATAGAGAGCAATATCTAAATATTAGCCTGGCAAATAACCATTTTTGTCCAAATAAACTCTGATTACCTATTCACAGCTTTGATTTACATGAGGCCTTCTTCATTATAAAATGAATAGCTGCTAATTTGTTGCATCTCTAAGTAAAGTTCCAGTAAATTATATTTAAAGAAGAGGAAAAAAAGGCCTTGTTATGAAACAGTCACCAGCTGGCCATACTATTGTAAGTGCTATTTTCTTCCCCTTTTTGAAAGTCTGTTTTTTTATAAGTAAAAATTAAACTCTGAGCTTGTAGTGATGTATATAAAGATTTATGGGTGCTGCAGTCCCATATGCATGGATTTGCATACTGAGGATTTTGGGTTGAAGCTGTCTACAGCAGACATAGTCTTCCTGAATTTGTACAACATATTGCGTAACAGGATTTTTATTGTGAATATTGTTGCAATATCACAATAAAAGTAATAATTAAGATGAAAACACATAAAATCCAAACAACCTGAGACCTGTAGTGAGATGACAGCATCTGATTACCATGGTGCCTGATTCAACAGCACAGAGAACTATTGAATGGGACTGTCTGCCTTCCATCACCCTGTGCCTACTCTTATTCTGGAAAGGTGGACTCCCACCTCTCCTTTGTGCCACTTTTTTCTGTCTTTAAGAACTTTAACTGAATTGATTCAATTCACTTATTTAGTAGAAAATAGCTCAGCTCACAAAATTAGGAAAAGAAATTTCTGTGGCATAGTCATTCAGCTATCACTAAACTATCCCTCAGAAAACTCACCTTGGCACTGAAATAAAATCATCATGATCTTACCTTTTTAATCCTGTTTGAATATACATCTGTCATGCTACCAAGTGATGCTAGGTGTTTAAGAAACATTTACATGTGGTACTTAGGGACGTGGTTTAGTGGCATGTTAGTGATAGGTATGGTTGAACTTGATGATCTTAGAGGTCTCTTGCAACCTTAGTGATTCTGTATGTGTGATACAGTTGCCACATGGTGTATGTTTGCTATCAAATATAATGGTTTCTTTACTTGTCTGAGTATCTTCTGTGATATCGATTGGAGAGATAAAGCAGTCTGCAGCTGCTGAAAAGACTTTGATCTCTTTTGACTGAGCCTCTCAGAGCCTCTCTAGCCTCTTTTGCCATTCTGGATGCATAGGCAACTTCACTTCAAGGCTTCCCTTCCCGTGGCAAGGAGGTTGGAACTAGATGATCTTTAAGGTCCCTTTCAACCCAAACCATTCTATGACTCTGTGATTCTATGACTTTAGGATTTCTTCAGCATTCAATGGACTGTACATTCTAGTAAGTATCTGAAGTTCTCCTGCACATAGAGACCAGGGAAGCATCTAGGTCCCAGACGAGAAAAGATATTGAGAATAGAACTGAACAAGAGACTTGGATTCAGCTGATAATATGAGCTACAAATGCTTAACTCATTAGTCATTTTATTTAACTGTGCAGACATCTGTGGCAGATATCTCATTTAGAAAGATCTTGTTTTCAAAGAAGTTCTTTTAAGTGATGCATTTTTCCAAATACAGATTTATGTAATGACTTTTCTCCTTCTCATGACCTACATTGCAGTATATGTCCTCATGTCATCCTACAGATGCTAGAGATGGGGAAGGAAAGGTCTTCATCACTTGGAGGTGAGAAATTTTTGAAGGCTCTATAGCAAAAGCTATGTTGTAAGAAATTAATTTTATCATTGATCTGGGCCATTACAGTTGACAATTTCTTGACAGACTAGTGGAAAGATGCACCTTGAGTAAAGGATCTCAAGAGGGTATGTGGCTATTTTCTGGGAAAAGGTTAATATGGAAAACTGTAGGAGAAACAAGATGTAGGCCTGAACAAGGTGGGCATGGTGGCAGGACAAAGCAGCACTTTCATAGACAAGATGAGAGGAAGGAAAGCTCTTCCCTACACTGTGCACCTAAGGATGACTAATGGGCATAAATCCGGGAAGAACAGGAAGGGAAGACAAGAACTCCTGCTCTGCCTTTCAAATTTAGGTGATAATGAGGAAATGGCAGAAACCAGATGAGAACCTGGACTGGTTAACAAGAATTGGTAGGGAATTGTGAGTTGTGGGACTGAAGATAATAGTTGTGACTATGTGAATGCCTAAGCTCATCCTTTGAAAGGAGGAGATGGGAGTAGTGTGCCAAGACCAAGACCATAATTTATGTGAGTGGAAGTTTTATAGTTTGCAATTTTGCTGGCAGTGATAGAAAGCCTTATGTCAGACTCGCCATACTAGGCCTCTTCCGTAATGAGTTTATCACTTATACCAGGCTTATCACTATAATGAGTTTATGACCCATAATGAATTTATCATCCGCACTGTTTGGTCAAAGAATTCATAAAACCTAGTAAAGATACATCAAAGGGTATCAGTTTAATCCTTTTAAAACAATCACACACATTCATCTTTAGAGGAAAATGAGAACTTGCTCAAAACATCTTTTCCCTGAGGAATGTCTCTTGGCAGTTATAGGAGGTGTCATATCAACATGTACTCCCCACAAATAACACCCATCACCATAAGCAAGAGAAATAGAATGCCCTTCAGGATAAATAATAATACAAGACATTGTAGTAGGTTTCCTGACAAAAAATGGCAGAAACCTGAACTGCCCAGTTGCTGCCTCTCTGCTCCTGATTTGTGCCAGCCCCATTTCATTCAGCAATCTCACAGGTGCTGTCAAATATCTTAACTGATCATTGTCCACCTTTGAGACATCTTAATCACAGCCAGACTGCTAATGGTAAGCTCTGATGACCTCTTGTCAAAAATATGACTTCATGTCATCTGTGACAGTAGATGATGTTTATTTGATGTACCTTGGCATGCCCCCATTCCATGGTATTCATCCATTCCCAGCTGGGTATTGTGGATATCTTTGCAGAGCTGAAGCAGCATGGAGACTTAATACAGGCAGCAATATCACCTGCTACATCAAGTCTCCAGAACTACTCTTAAGGCCATTGCAAATTGCAATAGTCAATCCTTGGTTTACTACCTACCTGTATTTGTTGGGATTTGGAAACTTTTTGAACACAGGTGGCTGAATTAATCTGTTGTGTAACTCCCTGGATCCCAGTTTGGCCCACAAACTTGCGTACATTAAAATTTCTCAGCTGAACTTCTTTTCTGAAGTCATTTTTACCTATAAATACTAAGCATAAAAGCAAAGCTAGTTCATCATCTCATCTACGATATCCTCTCCAGTGCCATTTTTCTGAAAACAGAGGGTTTCAGTGATGCACTCCCTTTATATGAAAAAAACAAAAGGCAACACAGTGTTCTGCTATGATTTTCTCTTTGCTTAGCTAAAATCTCAACTGCACTGGCAACTGATTTTTCTGTTTCAAAGAACTGCATACTGAAAAATAATTCTGTAAAAAACAATCCATTCATAATATAAATATAACCATACGAATGTACATGCCATTCTTCTTGGTCTAATTTGTGTGCTGGGTGTTAGAAACTAACGGATCTGTCTTGTGTCATTCCAGGGCTGTATTTGACTCAGGAGCTAACATCTAGTTGTAGTTAGTCAATTTTAAGCTTTTATTACAAGATCTGTGGTTCCACCCAAAACGGCTCATTAGCTTTGCCGAGGATGCTATGTTTTTTTCCATCTTTGCATTCTATCACTCTTAATAAAGACCAATGCACTATGTGAGCAATTTCACAGAGGAAACCTGCACAAAACCTTTAAAATACTTGGGAATTGCCCAGCATGCAAGCATTCAGAGTAAATAGGTTACCCAAATAGCTATTTTGTAATTTGAGGCCCCTAATATGCAATAATTTACATCTTGCCAATCTATCACCAGTTTTCAGCTGGCATTTTCTCTGCAAGTAATAACCTGCAAGTGATGTTGCAGCAGATAAAAATAGCTGAAAAAAATGAAAGGAAGAGCAAAAATGAAGATAATTGTAAAAATAAGAGAGAATAGTATAATTACTTGTATTTTCACTGTATCATGTCTTCTCAGAATTCAAGCTGTGCATAATAGCTTTAGTGCAAGGGCAAAACAGAAAAGCCTCTAGGAAAAGGAGAAAGTATTTTTTTAACCTTCCTGGAGAGCCTTAGTCCATGAAGATTTAAAGCTTTTTAATCTTCAGTAGAACACGTTGATTGGAATTAGTGCATTTCTAAATGAAAATGCATTAATTAATGTCTCTTGGAAGAGGACAATCTGAAATATCTTTCTCTGTGGGAGCACCTTCCAAGCTGATCATGTGGGCTGATAGATATTCCACTGGAGAATATTCAGGGAATGTTAAGGTTGTATGGTTAAGCACACAGAAGTTAGGAAATGCCACACTGCAGGATTCATGAGCATCCTTAACTGCCTCTGGTGTGTATGTGGTATACTATCCTCATTATATGTAATCTCCCAGACATTGCTATAAATAGACACTGTGTTCCCTGATCTTTGATTTTGCACACATCATAGTATGCAATCAATCAGTACTGTGTACAGCCCTCTGCCCCAGCCTATTAAAACCTTGTATAAGAAAAGTACATAATAAAATCTCTCAAGCAACTAATGCAGATTAAATATGATATTTAAGATATAGAAAAGTAGAAGTAATTTGTTTCAATTAATTGCATGCTACATAAGTGCATGCAAATTGGCCATATAGTTAGCTCCTTCAGTTCTTGCAAAGCTCTGGAAGACTACCTGTGGTTTTGCTTGAAAAGACACAACACAGGTTTTGTGGCAGACTGAAGCTTTGGCCATCCCTACATCAAGCAAGAAAAATAATGCTAAGGGATCCCTATACCTCCTCACAGACAGTCAGTCCACCATGGTTTATTTCCTGATCCAACAGGGCTTTGTTTCTTTGAGGAGTGCAAGAGAAAATTACTAGTTCAATGTGACCGAAGTCAGAGCAGTGGATGCTTTGAAGAACTCCTTACAGTGGGGCATTTGCACTCATGCTGCATGACATTGGAAATGAAGGAGTTTGTGATATTTAAATGGTATTTGTAATGAAAACAAAGCACATAATTAGTAAGGTTAAGGATCAGAGAATCCAGAGAGAGTTGAGGTTTTGCAAAACCCTCAAAATTTATGAAAACATGGGTTTTTTCCATTTAATTGACTCAGAATGCAAAAAGCATGTTTCTCTAATTAAATAAATGTCTTGCGGTATGCAGAAACAAATACCAATGGTTCTTAAATCATGGCCTTTGAGTCTAGACAGAATAGTTTTTCTATTTGTATTTTAAGGGATTTTTTTCACATAATTTTTATTTTAGTGAGTACTTCACTTTGTTCTGCTCTTCATCTCTCTTTTCATTCAAATTAAGGTCTAGGTGGTTTTATTCTAAATTGATCCTGTCCTACCCTTTTTCTTGCTGGCACAGTGAAGGATCAGTTCTTTCCTCCATTTTTGCTTGTTCTCCTCTTCCTCAGAAAGCAGCCCTCCTCCACAGCTCCAGACCTTGTACAGACTCACCCGTCTCCTGTCCACCTCACTTCCGTAAGGAACTTCCTGGGGCACGGAGGGAGTGGACCTGTGCTCTCATTCAGTCTCTGCCCAAGCAATATTGGTTGATGAAAGTGGAGATGTCTCTCCTTCTAGAGTCCTTGCTGCTAATTCTGACTCCATGAGCTAGGCAAATGCTGCACATTCTGAAGGTCTGGTGACTTTGCTCAGCCAAAGTTGAAATCAGATGAAAATCTGACCATTCTCTTGACAAACTGGTTCTAGCCACAGCAAGATACACAGTCCACAAAAAAACCCAACCAATGCCTCACACATAAGATGACTGGTGTCTCAAGAGATTATGAGATTTATCAGTATTGTCCTCGCTAAAGTTTCTTGCTTTTATTACAAAGTTTTTCTTTTCAGATGTTTTGCTTCCTCCAAGCAGCAGAAACAAAATACTTCTTCAAAATAGTCTTCTACGTTGTGTCCTTTTTTCTGTTCTTTAAATATCTTTATTCTTGAAGCAGTGCCTGGACAAGTAACTGTCCCCTCTAGTTGAAATGCTTGTTTGGCATACCCCTCTTCTGTGTGGATCTGCTATTATTTGATATTCTGGACACTGCAGGGAAGCTCAACAGATTCTTCTATGTTTAAGGAAAAATGGTTGTACTCAACAGATTTGTTCCAAGATGCAATAATATACAGGACTGTGAGCAGTGCAAGGGTACAATGGGAACCACCATCTTCTCATCAAATTCTCTTCCTACAGAAGAGGTAGAAACAATTTTAATTTATCCTGAAGAATATATTTTTATTCAGAGCAATATGTAAAAGCAATACTGGAAGGGTCTGCTTTCATCGTTGAATAGGACTCCCAGTAAACACAGGCTGCTGTGCAATGCACATGGAGCCCAGAAAAGTGCTCTAAAATTACTCCATTTTGCACACTACTATCCCCAACCACCATAAACACTCTCTGCACCTTCACTTCAAAAGAATAAGATTTAGGTTCAACTGCTGGTAGAAGTCTGGAAGATTTTAGTAATACCTTTGGTCTACACGCTTTGTATAGCACAATGTGGGGTGTCACTCAGTTCAGCATCTGCAGTGGAGATGTTTGAATGTAAATTGGTTACCCCATCTCTCTCCTCAGTCGGTGCACGGAAGTAAGTGCTTGTAGACTGTGATTCATTTCAGTCTGAGCAACAGTAAAGGAGAAAGAGTCACACCTGACTGAACATCTCACACAGTTACACAGCACAGAAAAATTGGGTTACGTACAAGTCACTAGTTCTCACAGAATTTGAACTGCTGCAGTAATAGCTAAATCAGAAACAGTGAAATGAAAGCTCCAAGTTACCAGAAATGTCATTTTAACCTCTGCTTCAGACTCTAATTTAGTTAAACTCAGATTTTTTTTTTTTATTTGTACACTCATGTTGTTGGATATTTTAGTTGTTTACTGGTTGAAATTGTTCCAATTTACATTTAAAAAAAACCAACAACAAAATCAAAACAAAACCAAATCACCATGCTTGCAGACTAAATATATGTCAAAGTAGGACAGAGGCTTTTTTTTAATCTTTATTGTAGTGATACTGATTTTTTTTGAAAATAGACACTCATCACAAAATTAATGGAGAAAGATAGAGTTACCTTTAATTGGAAGCTTCCACACCTTCAGGTTCCTCTACATGGACATGTGTACTGCCCCAAGGGATTACACCTTTTTATATGTTTTATTAGTAATTAACATATAGATATCTATAGCCAACCTGGCTATAGATATCTATATGATTCCAATAGATACAGATCAATATATATCAATATATATATCAGGTTGCTCAGAGCCCTGTCAAACCTCACCTTGAATGCCTCCAGGGATGGGGCCTCAACCACCTCCCTGGGCAACCTGTTTCAGTATTCCACCTCCCTCGTGGTGAGGAACTTTTTCCTAATATCCAGTCTAAATCTAATCTTCTTCAATTTAAAACCATTGCCACTTGTCCTTTCACTACAGGCCTTTGTAAACAGGTCCTCTCCGGCCTTCTTGTAAGTTCCTGTCCTGGTTTGAAAGGACAAATTCGGGCAAAGGCCCCTTCAATACCCTCCCCCTTTTCCAAAGGGAAAAGAAACCACTGCACACAGGGAGTGAGTTGTAAAGAATAACTTTTTTAACATAGAAAAATATATAAGAATAAAAATACAGGATAATACAAACCCTCCCAGTTCCCCCCTCCTCATGCCACCACCCCCACCCCTCACCACTCGCAGTAAAACCTGCTAGGGTTCAGTCCGATTAAGGTGAGGTGGCAGATGAGATGAAGAGTGGAGGAAACTCGACTGGTAGATGGTGAGAGATGTAGAGGTGGTCTGGCTGCTGCAAAGATGGAGGAGAGCCCGCCTTCTTCCCTCTCGCTGTCTCACCTTCTTCTTCCCAGAAGACACCACGGGTTCCCGGCAGTCCTTGTTGCGGAAGCTCCTCCCTCCTGGCGTGCCATGGCCGCGTCGCCGCTGCATTGCCAGTTCTTCTATCATGCCTGCAGCTGCTCCTGGGTGTAAATTGTCACTGTTCACTGCTCCTGGGGAGCTTGCAGGTGCCGCAGGCTGTTGCCGTTCTGGGGCTTGCCGCTGCTTGCCGCTCAGCTCTGGGATCTGCCACTGCCCAGAACCTGGTGGGGAGGGGGCGTTTCCGGCACTGGGCGTCCCCCGCCTCCATGATCACCAGGGCTGCCCCGCCGCGGCAGGGACCACCAGGTGGGGCTGCAGGTCACAATGCTGACCCGCCGCCACTGGCTCCGCTCCTACTCGAGCGGCTGTGCAGCTTAGCTGATGGAAAGGGCTACCACCCACCAAGAGTTCACAAACAAACACATTAACGGTCAGGGGGGGAGTGAAGGGGGANGGGGGGGGGGGGGGTGAAGGGGGAAAAGATGGATACCTCTGGCAATTTACATACCCTATAACAGTTCCCTTTATGTACTGGAAGGTGACTATTAGGTCCTCCCGAAGCCTTCTCTTCTCCAGGCTGAACAATCCCAGCTCCCTCAGCCTCTCTTCATAGGAGAGGTGTTCCAGACCCCTATGCAGGCTATTAAACTGTCAAATATCACCCCTTCACCTGTTTACAAAGGCCTGTAGTGAAAGGACAAGGTGCAATAGTTTAAAATTGGAGAAGATCAGATTTAGACTGGATACTAGGAAAAGTTCCTCACCACGAGGGAGGTGGAATACTGAAACAGGTTGCCCAGGGAGGTGGTTGAGGCCCCATCCCTGGAGGTATTCAAGGTGAGGCTTGACAGGGCTCTGGGCAACCTGATGTAGTTGGGGATGTCCCTTCCCAGTGCAGGGGGGTTGGACTAGATGACCTCCAGAGGTTTCTTCCAACCCAAACCATTCTATGATCCATGATTCTATGATTCTATGACAGAGCACTGGAACAGGCTGCCCAGGAGGGCTGTGGAGTCTCCTTCTCTGGAGATGTTCAAGAGCTGCCTGGATACATTCCTGTGTGACCTCATCTAGGTGATCCTGCTCTGGCAGGGGGGTTGCACTAGATGATCTTTCTAGGTCCCTTCCAACCCCTAACATTCTGTGATTCTGTGATTCTGTGATTGTGAGAACTGTGGAGCTGACAAGGCAATTTCTGATCTGGTTTGGTTTTTTTCATTAGTCGCCTTGTGATTCTTTTGACACTGGATGCTTTGCAGACTGGAAATGGTAAATCTGCATTGCCAATGGTTAATAATATGGGGTTTTGGGCCCATTTACCTGGGAAGAGTATGGATCAGGTCTTATCAATGCCTTTTGATATTTCAGTAGTTATAATTTGCTCTGGTTTCCTCCTTTATGAACTGACATTCATTGCTGGTTTAGTTCAGCCTGTAACTTGCAAGATTTATATTTTTTGTTAAAATATGGCTTTGATTCTCACTTGGTATCTACCTGCTACTGAAGGACTTGGAACTAAAGAACAGATTTGAGGCTCTGGTTGAGATAGATCTGTCTAATAAAGACAGAGATGATGAATAGCCTATAATAGAGATACGTCCATGCTCAAGTAAGCTCACTACTCCTATCACAACATCAGCCACAAAGAAAAAAAGAAAGCTTATGGTCATAGGCGACTCCCTTCTGAGAGGAACAGAGGGGCCAATATGTCGGCCAGACCCTTCTCATAGGGAGGTATGCTGTCTCCCTGGAGCCAGGGTTAGGATGTTACTAGGAAACTCCCCAGCCTGGTGCAATCCTAGGACTACTATCCACTACTGATCTCCCATGTGGGAGGAGAGGAAGTAACAACCAGTAGTCCTAGAGCAGTAGAAGAGACTTTAGAGCCTTGGGATGAGTGGTGAAAGATTCTGGGGCATAAGTTATCTTTTCATCTGTTCTTCTGGTCACAGGCAATGATGTAGGAAAGAACAACCACATCCAGTCCATAAACACATGGCTCCATGGTTTGGTGTCACCACCACAAATTTGGGTTCTTCAACAATGGTTTGGGCAACACAACACTGGGATTATTGACACCAAACAGAAGATATCTTTCTCGAAGGGGAAAGAAGGACTAATTAACAGGGCTTTAAAGTGGGTGTGATGGGGGAGGGGGATAATAATACCAGCAGTNTAAAGTGGGTGTGATGGGGGAGGGGGATAATAATACCAGCAG
>VWZO01017978.1:3272-14239 GCA_013396975.1 Bucco capensis
AGAAAGAATCGTGTCTTGTAGGTTATACCTCCTAAGGAGTCCTTCTGCTGTGCCTTTTGCAGCCGCTCTTGTCTGTCCTGCATTGGCCTTTTCAGCCATCAGCGTGCTTGTAAAAAGCACTGATGAGGAGCGTGGATGAAGCCCTCCCTGGATCTTCGTTCACGAAGCCTAGCCATGATGATGATGATTATTAAATCAATTACAAATAATAGAGCTTGCAAAATTATTGTAGAGAAATAATTACTAAAACATATAAACCCATCTGCTTTAAGTAAACTGTTTCTTACATAGCATGATTTTGTTACACCAATATTTAATAAATAATGTTGTTTTTTGGTTGGGTTTGTTGTTTTTTGTTTGTTTGTTTGTTTGTTTTTTGTCATAGCCATGGCTTCAGTTATTTCCTTTCCATTCCAATAGAAAAAGTTAAGTCTGTAACTTTTATTTACTTACTTTTTACAATCCAGACATTCCCTGTGCAAGTATGCAACATTTCTGAAAATATGTTCTTCTAGATTCCAACGGACTTATTTCAGACTACTCTGATGTGGTTATAACATCTGCCAGTCCAAAGCAGGGTGCTTATTACACTAAAGTAACCCCTGTCTACATTAGATCCTTGAGGCTTAGAAGTTAATGGCATGAATAACTTAATTCTTCTCAGAGTAGTGTTAATATTTAGCTATCTGAAGGTAGCAGAAATGTTGAGTAGCCCATTAATATGTTACATTTAGAGTGTCTTCTGAGTAACAGTCAACCTTCTCTATTAATACTTTTCTATAGCTTGGTCTTTTGGGGAAAAAAAAAAGAATAAATAAATAAATGCTGGAGGGACTGTTTTTCTCTTACATGTTTTGCCATGAACTCATCATGAAGATCCTGAGATGTTCTAAAGATTTCCAGTCATCTTGGAGATATCCTAGCAGGGGTTAAATACTATGCTCTTTGTACACTTTGAGTAGCCTGTCCAGTAAAAAAAAGTCCTAAGGCCACCCAGTTTTGGGCACTTCTCTGAGTAATTTCTTCCTTAAATTAACTTTTCAACATTTCTATTTATTATGGAAACTCATATGTACTTGTAATTGTTTATTCTTGAATATCAATTTCCAACTGTCCTGTTTACTGAAATACAAATTTCAGTTAAAAAATATCTAAAAAAATGTATCCTTTCAACATTTGCTGCCCTGAGTTGATACTAAGGTCTGGGATTATACAATGCTTTGTATGTAGGGGCTGCTTCTTAATCATTTTCAGTCTTGAGGAGTTCATCACATGAGAAGGAAACCAAAAGGGCAACAGAACGACATAAAAAAAAATAGTGCTGTTAACTCATTTATCCATTTGGCATTCTAATTTAAAAAAAAAAAAGTATTAGGAATTACTACCTGTCTTGGTAGGGAGTAAAAGTGGCACATTTGTATCCATAAACTGACTCATTTAGGCCTAAAAAGGAGCTGATCTAAGTAAAAATAATAGTATTTGTTTTATTTATCTTAAAATCTATTTTCATAACTATGAATATATATTTTGTTCTCAGATAAACCCTGAAGAACTACCTATTTTGCAAATAGTGAAACTGACCCATAACATGTCAATTATGAAATTGTTCCTACTTTTCTATTTTTTCTATTATGAACTTAAACACTGCTGCTAGTGATATGCCATTGCCCAGTTCTCTGCCACAGCATTGCCAATGATTCTGTAAAAAGTTGTAATCAGATTGCTTAATTTCTGCTTCTGAATTCCCTCTTTTTTTCATGCACAAAGGATTTTTCACAGATAGTATTTTTCTGAAAGTACTTATCTTCTATGTTTATGTTTAAGTGTAAGCATACAGATGTGATTTTTTTAAAAAATAAAACAAATAATAAAACCCCCAAACTTAATTTAAAAAAAAAAAGCCTGGGAGAAGCACAGGTTAAAAGCAGTATGAATTAATATAATCAGGATGTTTTCTGTATTTTTTTTTAATTTGTTGTTATTTGTAGTTTTCCTGCTAGTAAAATGCCACTTAATATGCAAAGTGCATACAGGAGAAAACACCTTGAATTCTTATCTGTAATCACATGAAGCTTACAGGAAAGCTCATGGATTTCTGTCACTTTTTTTTTTAATCTGTTGCTTAGGGAAGCAGGCATCAAATGTAATTTAGTCACAAAGCGGGGAAAAAAGGAACAACAGAGCAGAATCCTTTATATCTCACATCTAGTTCAAGGATGTGTACAGTTTGTAGAGCTGATCTTTTATCTTCCAGTTCAACCTACAATTCATGCAGTCAAGTATGTCTGGCCTTCAACCAAAGCCTAGCAAAACAGACCAAAGTGATACTAACCCGTACTTGCAGGTAACAAGGTTACTTGTGTGTTACCTGTGACTGTGATTTGCAGAGCATCAACAGAAGCAGTAAGAGGTATAGCACCTCTAAAGAAAAAAATTGCAATTGGAAGGAGGAGAGAAAAAAGTGAGAGTACTGTATTCATGAATACACTGTCCTGGTCTAAATGGACTAAACTGTTAAAAATGTGCACAAGTCTCCAGCAGATAGGGCAGCAAAAGAGTAGGAGAGACATGTGAGTGTCTGTCTGTCTGTCCTCTTAGAGTTTAATCCATTTAGTTCATAGACAGAAGTCCAAAACAATTGTGAATGGGAACGTACTTCATGTTTGCAAAATAAAAGTGTAGCAAAAATGGGGAAAATGTATTTCCATTAGAAATGAACTCACATAAAGGCCTATGCTGACAAAGGTGTTGTGCCTTTTCTGTAGACTATGTAGTTTCATTGATTGTTCCTACAATCTTCTTGGAGAAGAGATCTGTTAGATTTTCTTACTTAGAATGTGTCATTCTTCTACCCCGCCCTTGTGATTCCAGTTAGAAAGTGACACCCACAAATACCCACACAGCCTGTATTACAGCTCATAAAATTAACTGTATATTTATTGGAGGTACCTGTAATTCATCTTTAAAGTGTGTTTCATATATTGAGAAGCATTAGCAGAGGCCTTCCAGACAGGAATCTCTGTAGTATTCCATATTGTAACTTGAAATAAATCTGGTATTCCTTTACAGCTGAGTTTTTTGAAAGAGTCTGTGGAAGCTAAATACCTAAATCGCAGGAAAATCAGTTTGTACTCTGAACTCCAGTTTGTATTTCTGGAGGCAGATTCCAAGATTGTCTCTCTCAATCTGTGCAAGACTGTAATCCTGTTTCAAGTGAGCTTTCTTCACCCAAATCTTTTCAGTTCAGAAAAATGTCATAAGTTTCCTTGTGGCATTTAAGGGAAGTAACAATATGGTCCAATATAAAATACATAAAAAATAGGAAAGTATTGGTGAGTATGTGCTCTACGTTTCTCCATGTAGCAATTTATAGCTACCAATGGATAAACAGTCAGAATGCTGACTTGGTGGCCTGAAATATCTAAAGCTAGATAACTAAATACACTTCTAATACATGTGTCTAATAAAGTCACAAAAAACAGCAAATAAAGTCATCTTTTCTCCTTTTCTGATTTCTTCGAAAAACAGCTTATCCTAAAAATTAGCAGGAGGGATGTTTATGTTGGTCTTCTGTATTCTTGCAGGCATTTCTCAGTCTTCCCAAATCTGTTTTTATGTTTGCCCACATGAACTTTTGAGCCCTTAGGTTGTTCAAAATGTTACTGTTTCACACCTGAGGTAACCATCCTTACAAGTTTTTGTCTTCTTCCAGAAGGGATAGTGGTAGATGTAACCAACTGTTTGAATGTCTTTGTAACTTTTAAAAATTTCTGTAGGTTCGCTACCACATTGAATAGTATTTCAGATAATGGACAAAGAGATGAAGTAACACAGTATACCTTTACTTGGCATTACAGAATCCTTTTTTGAAGCCTATGTCAAGGCATTTTTTCTATATTCTCCTGTGCGTGTGGTGGGTTAGCTAGTTACTCGTTGTGTGCCAGCACATCCCCATTGCACCTGGGATGTCTGAAGCAGGGAATGTTCCAGTAGTGGCAGCAACTGGAGCAGCAATTTCCATTCTAATTGTGCCAAATCACTTTTCTTAAGTTTTCCTTCCAGATAGCTTAGGTGAAAAACAACTGCAGCGGAGTTTCTATGCAAGACACATTGCCCTTAGTTGAAGGGAGAGCTTACAGGAATGCTGTGGGGGTGCTAAGGCCAGAAAGTTTTGGAAAAATATCTTAAGGAAATGGTTCCATCTGAAAAAAAGTTGGTGAGATTTAAAGTTCATGTGAAAAAAATGCATATTCTATTATCTAGAGTGCTGTAGCTAACACTCTTGTGATGAAAGGAAGCAGAATTATTCCCATATTATATGTGAGAACACAGTAAGGGCTTGTCTACACAGGGCTGTTTTGCAGTTGTGCTGTTAGCCAGTGCACTGTTGTATCTAAACAGCTGTAATTATACTGGTAGAATTCCCTCAGTGAGATTCTCGTCTGAGTAGAAACATGCCCTTTTGGGGTCTGAACTGTACTGCTTTGGAAGCAATTTGAACTAAGCCAAAAAAGAAAAACAATCCAAACTTTTTAGCTAAATACAGAAGACGACCAAATACACAGTAAGTTATGCACACTAAGTTCTAATCAGTAACAATGGTATTTTAAACATTTCCCTTGTCTTGTATAGCTTTCCTGAATAGACAAGTCTTGAATAGGTTAGTAATTCGCTTGTGTCACATTTCTTTCTGCTTGTTAATACTATGTTACCGTTTCCTTGTGTCTACTGTCTTCTCCCTGTATCATTTCTAAGTACATTGTAGATCTTTTGCTTGGTGTAGAGGGCTTCTTTTGCAGAGGAGTTCATATGTACAACAGTAGTACCAAAGCATATCTAAGGGCAGTATTCTGACTTGTATCATTTTTGTTACAGGATAGGTAGTATTTATTTGTATTAGAATTAGATGTTAAATACAATCATGTTATTTTTTGGCTGAAATTAAAAATATCTATGTGGCAAGCTCTACAACTCAAGGCCAACCTGTTAGATTGAACCTGTTTCAAGGAAGCTAAGCAGTCTGCTGCAGACTAAGCTAATTCTTGCTGATGTTTTGGAACTTGGAAAACACTAAATGTTGCAGGAATTGTCTTAATCTGTTTTCCTGTATTCCATTAGATGTTTTGGTCACATGGCTAGTTTAAGTCACTTCAAATGTTTTTATTTGCAATCTGGTATAGCTGGTGGGTTTGATTTTGCTTTTTTTAGAAGATGTAGGTTTGAGAGTTTTTGTTTGGTTGGTTTCTTGATTACCTAGGAAATTATGTCCCCTGAAAAACTATGCAAGTCACAGATGGAAAGATCTATAAAATCATCTGTTCAACATCTCTGCCAGTGTAAGTGTGCTTGCTGATGCATATTTTGTTATCTGGTCTAGGATATCTGGACATGGAGTTTTTAGAAACTTTTTAGGTGGTCTGATTATAATAGGACAAGGGGGAATGGTTATAACCTGAAGGAGGGGAAATTTAGACTGGAGATTAGAGGGAAGTTCTTTACCTGGAGGGTGGTTAGGCACTGGAACAGGGTACCCAGAAATGTTGTGGATGTCCCATCCCTGGCAGTGTTCAAGGCCAGGGTGGATGTGGCCCTGGGCAACCTGGTCTAGTGATTGGCATCCCTGCCCATGGCTAGGGGGTTGGAACTAGATGATCTTTAAGGTCCCTTCCAACCCGGCTGTTCTATGAATCTATGAATGAAAGTGGCCTCTTATCCTCCCAGTGAAGAGAGTAAAATTGAAATTATTTTGTTCAACTCGCCATAAGAATTCTCTTTCACAAGACAAGTGCTCTTCTTTCCTATGGCTGTGCATGTCTATGTACATCTTTACATCTGGATGATGTTGGAGAGGTGTTTACTAGTCTTGCAGTCACACTGTAAGAAGATAAAAGAAGGCAGTAGGCCATTAAGTCTTTCTTATGAAGAGTAATTGAAAACTTCCAAGTGTAATTTCACAGTGGGAAAGGTGTTTCAGGATATAGGCCAGAGAACATCACATCTTTTGCTATGTATTCTATATATGTGTATTTCCTCTTTTTTTTTTTTAAATGAAACTTTCAGTGTCTGTCTTATCCCAGGGATACTAATTGCTATAAACTTAACTATGATCATTATAAGGTGGCAATAGTTACTCCAGAAGATGTTGGACAGAGGGCTTATATAGAGGGGGAAGTCTCATTTACTTGAGATTAGAAGAGCCAAAGTTTTTGGGTTTGGAATTCTTTTTTTATTATTTTTTTAAAATAATGAAATAGAATCTGTGTTAGCACACAGTTTTGTATACTGTGTCAGTACTTGGCTTGTCACTGCTTCATCAGTTTCTTGTCTTGCGCTTTTGACCCACTGGTGAAGATGAATGGAGGGTGGCTAATGTGACACCTATCTACAAGAAGGGCTGGAAGGAGGATCCGGGCAACTATAGGCCTGTCAGCCTGACTTTGGTACCAGGAAAGATCATGGAGAGGATCATCTTGAGTGAGCTCTCACAGCAATTGCAGGGCAGCCAAGGCATCAGGGCCAGCCAGCATGGGTCTATGAAAGGTAGTTCTTGCTTAACTAACCTGATCTCTTTTCTATGGCTATATGACTCACCTTTTGGATGGGGGGAAGGCTGTGGACTTTGGTAAGGCCTTTGACACGGTCTCCCNTGGATGAACCACTTGATGGATAAAGAACTGGCTTGAAGGCCGCACCAAAAGAGTGGCTGTCAATGGGTCCATGTCCAAGTGGAGGCCAGTGACAAGTGGAGTCTCTCAAGGATCAGTCCTAGGACCTGTCTTGTTTAACATCTTTGTCTGTGACATGGCCGGTGGCACTGAGTGCACCCTCAGCAAGTTTGCNAAGTTGCGACAGGGCGGGGTTAGATTGGATGCTAGGAAGAAATTCTTTACAGAAAGAGTGGTGAGGCACTGGAACAGCCTTCCCATGGAGGTGGTTGAGTCACCATCACTGGAGGTGTTTAAGATACATGTAGACGTGGTGCTCCAGTACATGCTCTAGAGAGGGCAGGGATTGTGTAGCGTTGTTTTTGTTGCTTGTGGGGTTTTTTGGTGGTTTTGTTGTTGTTGTTTGGGGGGATTTTTTTGTTTGTTCTTTTTTTTTTTTNGTGTGCACTTGCAGCCCAGAAAGCCAATCCTAGTCTGGGCTGCAGCAAGAGAAGTGTGGCCATCAGGGCAAGGGAGGTGATTCTCCCCATCTATTTCACTCTGGTGAGAACCCACATGGAGTATTGCATCCAGTTCTGGAGCCCTCATTACAAAAAATGTATGGATGTTCTGGAACATGTCCAGAGAAGGGCCACAAGGATNCTGACTTAAGGCTGCAAAGGCTCATTCCTGGTCCTTTCAAGAAATATACTTAGGTGGCCACCAGCGCAGGCACAAGAGAAAAGGTGCCAGAAATGATGAAATATGGGTTCAGTGGATGAACCACTTGATGGATAAAGAACTGGCTTGAAGGCCGCACCAAAAGAGTGGCTGTCAATGGGTCCATGTCCAAGTGGAGGCCAGTGACAAGTGGAGTCTCTCAAGGATCAGTCCTAGGACCTGTCTTGTTTAACATCTTTGTCTGTGACATGGCCGGTGGCACTGAGTGCACCCTCAGCAAGTTTGCCTATGACACCAAGCTGTGTGGTGAGGCTGATACACTGGAGGGAAGGGACGCCATCCAGAGGGACGTGGAGAGGTGGGCCTATACCAACCTCATGAAGTTCAACAAGACCAAGTGCAAGGTCTTTCATCTTGGTCAGGGCAATCCCAAGCACTGATATAGGCTGGGCAGTGTCTGGCTTGAGAGCAGCCCTGAGGAAAAGGACTTGGGGGTGTTGGTGGATGAGAAGCTCAATATGAGTCACCAGTGTGCACTTGCAGCCCAGAAAGCCAATCCTAGTCTGGGCTGCAGCAAGAGAAGTGTGGCCATCAGGGCAAGGGAGGTGATTCTCCCCATCTATTTCACTCTGGTGAGAACCCACATGGAGTATTGCATCCAGTTCTGGAGCCCTCATTACAAAAAATGTATGGATGTTCTGGAACATGTCCAGAGAAGGGCCACAAGGATGATCAGAGGGCTGGAGCACCTATCCTATGAGGACAGGCTGAGAGAGTTGGGATTCCTCAGCCTGGAAAAGAGAAGGCTCCTATGAGACCTTCTTGTGGCCTTCCAGTATCAGAAGGGGGCCTGCAAGAGGGCTGGGGAGGGACTTTTTAGGATGTCAGGCAGTGATAGGGGAATGGATATAAGCTTGAGGAGGGTAGATTTAGGTTGGATTTTAGGAGGAAGTTCTTCCCCATGAGGGTGGTGAGACACTGGCCCAGGTTGCTGAGAGAGGTGGTGGAAGTCCCATCCCTGGGACTAGATGGGGCTCTGAACAACCTGATCTAGAGAAGAAGCGTCCCTACCCATGGCAGGGGGGTTGGAACTAGATGATCTTTAAGGTCCCTTCTAACCCAGACAATTCCATGATTCTACGAAAATGTTTGTTGGAGAATAATGTAAGCAAGCAATTCTCATTTGAAACATAGCATTTGGGAATCAACCCATCTCACCCACACTAGTTATATCGCATAATCCCATCCTAACGCATATGGGACTTTTAGCCTAAAGATTAGGGCAGCAGGGTTGGCTGGTAGGTTGCGCTTTCATCAGCATTTATATAATCTTCCAATTATGTAAAAGTGTAAACCCTTTCTGAAACTCATGACTGGTTAATGCTAATCTGAAGAGTTGTTTGTTTGTTTAAAGGGCAGCACAATGGATGATAACTTGGAGTATTGCATGCAGTTTTGGGCACCACAATATGAGAGGGACATGAAGTTTTTGGAGAGCAACAAGAGGAGGGCCACTAAGATGATGAAGGGCTTGGAGGGGAAGTCTTACGAGGAAAGGCTGAAATCACTTGGTTTGTTCAGCCTGGAGGAGACTGAGGGGGAATCTCATTGTGGTTTATAACTTCCTCACCAGAGAGGGAGGGGTGGGTGTTGACCTCTTCTCTCTGGTGATCAGTGACAGGACAAGGGAGAATGGCATGAAGCTGTGCTGAGGGAAGTTCAGGTTGGATGTAGGAAGAGATTCTTTACCCAGAGAGTGGTGGAGCATTTGAACAGGCTCCCCAGGGAGGCAGTTATGGCACCAACTCTCATGGAGTTTAAGAAGCACTTGGACATTGCCCTTAGTCAAATGGTGTGACTTGGGGTTGTCCTGTGCCTAACTGGCAGCTGGACTTGATGATCCTTGTGGGTCCCTTCCAACTTGGGATATTCTGTGATTCTGTGATAACTGATGCATTAACTCAAACTACTTTTTCTTTTACTATTTTGGGGAGACCAGTGGCTGAAAATAATTTTTTGTACTTTTACGATATTCAAAGTAGAAAATTGTCTTAACACATTTTGTATTTACCAATATTATTATAGTTGGTTTTCCCATTTTAGGATTCAAGTGCTTCATATTGTATTACAAAACGTTGCGTTGAAGAGGAGGAATGTTCAGTTTTGAGCATTTAATATGCCTAGAATTAGATTTAGCCATAATGTGATGTGCATTTATGTATGTCATTGATATTATAGAATCATTTAGATTGGAAAAGACATTTAAGGTCACTGAGTGCAACTGTAAATACTGTCAAGTCTGCCACTAAACCTTTTACCTGGATGCCATGTCTACATGTCTTTTAAATACCTCCAGGGATAGTGGATGGTGACTCAACCACTTCCTTGGGTAACCTGCTCCAGTACTTCACAATCCTTTTGGTGAATAAATTTTTCCTAATATCCAATCTAAAGCTCCTGTGGTGCAACTTGAGACCATTTCCTTTTGTCCTGTTGATGCCTAAAGATTTAAGTGTATTTTGTAGATTTTAGAACTTTTAGGATTATGTGAAGTTTTCTGGATAGTTTGTACATTAGAAATTCCTGGGCACTTTCTTATGGCATGTTTTCACACTTTCTCATGCTCTGTCAAAGACATGATGTTTTGAAAGAACCACCTGCAGATAGCTTGAAGACAAAATACAACAAGAAGGCCAAGAACCACTTGGATGCTCTCCAAGGGGCAGACCTAAAGATCACTATGGGTGGGGTATTAGAGAAATCAGTGCCCAGGGTTGGCTATAGATATCTTACATGTTAATTGCTGGAAGGATATAAAAATTGTAACCCCTTAGAATGGGAGCAGCAGCGCACCTGCAGACCCCGATGTGCATCATGGAAGCTTCCAATAAAGGTAACTCTATCTTTCTCCATTAATATCTTGCTGAGTGTCTATTTTCTAGGAAACTAGGCACCACTGTCACTTGCTACTTGCGAGAAGAAACCAATTCACACCTTGCTAGTCTCCTCTCAGTTGTAGAGAGTGACGTCTCCCCTAAGCCTTCTTTTCTCCAGCCTGAAGAACCCCAGTTTCCTCAGCCGCTCCTTGTGAGAGTTGTGCTCTAGACCCTTCACCAGCCATGTTGCCCTACTTTGGGCATCAGCAGCTCAGTGTGTTTTCTGTATTGACGGGCCCAAAACTGAACACAGTATTCAAGGTGTGGCTTCACCAGTGCCAAGTACTAAGGCACGAGCACTTCCGTAGTCCTGCAGACCACACTACTTCTGATACAAGCCAGGATCCTGCTGGCCTACTAGGTCACCTATGCACCCTGGTGGCTCATATTCAGGTGGCTGTTGATGAACAGTCCCAGGTCCTTTCCCAGTCACTCTTCCCCAAGCTTGTGTTGCATGGGGTTATCGTCGTGACCCAAGTGCAGGGCTTGGAACTTGACCTTGTTGAACCTTGTACCATTGCCCTTGGCCTATTGATCTGGCCTGTCCAGGTCCCTCTGCAGAGCTTTCCCACCCTCCAGCAGATCAACAGTCCTGCCCAAGTTGGTGTCATTTGCAAACTTATTGAGGGTGTCCTCAGTCCCCTCATACAGATCATTGATAAAGATACTAAACAGTACTGGCCACCAACTGGATTTAACTCCATTC
>VWZO01017978.1:22057-42119 GCA_013396975.1 Bucco capensis
ATCAGGGGGCTGGAACACCTCTCCTATGAGGACAGGCTGAGGGAGCTGGGATTGTTCAGCCTGGAGAAGAGAAGGCTGCGGGGGGACCTACTAGTGACTTTGCAGTACCTAAAGAGAACTTCCAAGAAGGCTGGAGAGGGCCTGTTTGCAAAGGCCTGGAATGAAAGGACAAGCGGCAATGGTTTTAAATTGGAGAAGAGTAGAGTTAAACTGGACATTAGAAAGAAGTTCCTCACCACAAGGGTGGTGGAACACTGGAACAGGTTGCCCAGGGAGGTGGTTGAGGCCCCATCTCTGGAGGCATTCAAGGTGAGGCTTGCCAGGGCTCTGGGCAAGCTGATCTAGTTGGGGATGTCCCTGCCCATTGCAGGGGGGTTGGACTAGATGACCTCCAGAGGTCCCTTCCAACCCAAATCATTCTATGATTCTATGATTCCATGATTGTGCCACATAGTCTGAGCATTTACATGGGCACATTAATGTGCCATGTCACAGAGTTTTCTGCTTCTTACAGAAAGAAGGCTGAATATAAGCAAATCGTAACATGACCTAGAAAACATTGATGGAAGACTCTATAGCAAACAGACAACAAAAATGATTTGGTATCTGACCCTTCTTGCTTTCTGCTGCCCTGAATGATTGCTGTTCACAGTCTTCAACAGAAGACTGCTGATCATTTCGCAGTCAAATAAGCGGGGCAGGAGTTTGTAGTTCACACTACAGACAGCTACTGTGACTAGCGCCTAAGCTACTTCTTGCCAGAGATCAGTTGCTCACAACTTTCAAAAACTGAACTTGTCAGTTTCCAGTCTTGCTTCTGCATCAGTTATATTCCCATCACATTTTTCAATTTTCACTAGAATAGTTAACAACTGAACACCAGTACTCAAGGTGAGGCCTCACCAGTGCAGAGTACAGGGGGAGGATCACATCCCTAGTCCTGCTGGTCACACTATTCTTGATACAGGCCAAGATGCCATTGGCCTTCCTTGCTGCCTGAGCACACTGCTGGCTCATGTTCAGCCGGCTATCAACCAATACTCCTAGGTCCCTCTCCGCTGAGCCACTCTCCAGCCACTCATCTCCCAGCCTGTATTATTAGCAATGATACCATAGTTCTGATAATTAACCAATGCTTCCAGTTCTTCTTGTTTGTTTCTCATACTGGATATACTAGTATACAAGTATTTCAGATATGCTTCTGAGCCCTCCATGTCCCAGGAGCAGCATGTGTTCCTGCTAGCATTGCTCAGGTGATGCCATGCCAGTCCTTGGCTTACATTTGACAATCCTGTTGATTTACTCTCCCCCCATCAATTCTAGTTTAAAGCCTTCCTGATCAGTCCTACCAGCTAACTCCCAAGGGTGTGTTTTCCTCATCTGAATAAGTGGATACTGTCAGGCCCCAGTACATTGTGCCTTGAAGACTCTTCTATGGTTTAAAACCTCAAAGTTTTGGCAGAGGCACCAGTCCTGAAGTCAGTTATTGATGTTTTGGGTTCACCTGTTTCTTCCAGAGTCTCTCCCTGTTACTGGGAGAATCAAGGAAAACTGTTTGTGCTCCTGAATTTTTTAGCATTCTTCCAAGAGCCCTGAAATCTCTTTTAATCTACTTTAGACTTTTTGTTGTATACATTACCCACAATCTTCTCCAGTTTGAACTGGGACATTTTTTTAATCTATTATGATTAAACAGCTTATCTTAAAACTAAAGACTACGTCAGATAGAACATTTATCTCATGATATCCTTCAAATACAAGCACAGTTGGAGAGCCCCTTATCTGTGGAGTGTGATAAGGGTGGTACTGTTGTGTTTATAGCTTAGTTTTCTGCTTCTTTCTTTGGTTCCATGCATAGGTAGAAAATCTTTGCATAAAGAAATGGTAGTGAGAATTGTTCAATAGCAGTAATTGAAGTTTAATAATCGAGGAGTGTTACACTGGATAACACAAATATTTTGGGCTTGATCCTGCTGTAATACAAGATTTGCTGGTTGTGTATGACTTTGTGTTACCTGTTGTATATGTGTGTGCATGCATGCTCCCTCGCTCATATTACAGCTCTGAAAGCTAGAGAAATGCCTGCTTTAGATACTTCTATCTGAATTCTTCCAATTTAACAAGTAAACCTTCTCCTTAAATTGCTTTCACAGACAAAAAATTAAGTGATTTTAACAGGTTCTCTTATCTTCATAGTTTTTTTTTAAATGGAGGTTGGGAGCTGGGACAATAAGCTGATTTTGTGAGCAAAAAAACCCAAGGAACATTTCAGCAGAAATCTGATGGTTAATAATTGCTACTAGGTTAATAGTTGCTACTAGGAAACATCTAGGAAAATCAGTGACACTATGTCTCTACTTCCACTTGCATAACACCCTTCTTCTCCTGAAACTTTAAACTTTGGAAGTATTCGAACAAAATTATGGAGTAATACTGTGTCACGTGTTTCATTTTACTAGTGATTTGTATGCTAGTTTGGTTTTGGAATAATTGTGTATTTTATGTTCAAAATGGACATTGTTTAGAATTGCTTATGTGTAAAGCTAAGGCGAATCTCATTGAAAGAGGGCTTGCTACAAGTTCAAAAGCTTTTAAACATACCTGACTGACATAATGATTGGGGATTGTTCAGCATACAAAAGAACCCTTGTGCTATTTTCTTTTTATACCTTCTTGTGAGTTTTTTTCCAGATGATTTCCCTGGCAATTATAAAATGCAAATACATGTATAGATTTCACAAAGCTTGCATGTTTACTGATTTGTTCCTCTTTGTATAGTTGTTTTATACATTGGTAGTGCACACAGATTCAGTCACTGAAAATGACCTTAGTAATAATTCTAGTAGTAAAAAACCCCAACCAACTAACCAAAGAGACAAAACAACAAAAACAACTCTCTTCTAAATTCAAATTCACACAGCTATTTCTGTAGCATGTCTCACTGATGCAATATGATTAGAAAATTTGTTATTTAGTGTTTCATATATTGATAAACAAAATTGTTCTTTTATTACTTACGTTTTGTGATCTGCATGTGAATGACCCTTTCCTTTTGGATGACTTAAATATAGACAATCCAATCACTAAATAAATGGGCATCTCAATGTTGATGAGAGATTCGTATCACAGGCTCCTGGGGACTGTTGTGCAGAACAGATCATCTTGCTTTACACCTACCTCATATTTAAATGCCCTGAGGAAGAATAGTAGCTAAAATCAGGCTGTGCAAATTGTTCTTGAGTCAGTCCGATTTCTGATGCCAGGATGTGGTCAGGAAATCTAGGTACATGCACTGAAAACCTCTTTTGAGCTTGCCTTACTGGCCAGAGGATTTGCGTTGGGAATGGGTACACACCAGTGCTTTGGTAGTATATGGTTTCATCATGTCTTTGTGAGAGTCAAGATTGTTCTCTGCTGTTACAAGGTTGCTCTGATGGGTATTGCCCTCTCTTTAAGTATTCACAAGGAGTGCTGTGCTCCTGAATACTCCAGAAAACTTCAAATTGATTTATTTAGCTTTGGTAAGGGAAATATCATGAAACTTGTTTACACTTTGATTCAATTCAGGTATGTGCTAAAATGTATCATAATTTGTCTGCTGACATCTCAGTGCACAGATATGACCAGTACCCTCTGCTCCCAAACCCTGGTAATGTGGTTAGCACAGCTAACAATATTTTATAAAGCAAGAGTCCATTCCCTGTGATAAATAAAAATCCCTCTTCCACATTATCAGACCCTGAAGGTCTGTGCACCAAGTAGACAAACCTGTCCTCTTCCATACTGGCCTCAAGGTTCCTGGGCACCAGGGCAATTACTGCCTTCCTTGCTAGCCTTGAGGGTCCCAGATACCCTGCCAACCTGGTAGTGGTGGTGACCCCATCATAGAACAGAGAGGCATAACAGCATGCAGAATACTGTCTACAAAATCAAGCAGTTTTGAGTATGATGTGGGAAACTGGGAACAGAGCTGCTGCTGCACAGTGATTTTTATAATCTTTATGTAAAAGCTAAGCCCATATGACATCAGACCAGAGGTCTAGCTACCCCATTTTAGATGGTGGCTGAGAACAGGTGCTTCTTCACAAGTAAGTCACTGAGGTACTGCTGTATCTCACCAACCATGTTCAGCAGGGGACTTTCTGAGCTAGACCTGTTTTGGGGATAGTCTGTTCTGCTTAATGTTTTTTTTAAGGATTTTGCTTGCATTAATGGAAATGTTAGTTCTTTTAATCCATATAAACTGAAAATATCATGTCAGAACAGTGATCCCAAAGCCTGGTGGCACATTGTGTGAAGTTACTTTTTTGTTTGTATTGAACCTGGCATTTGATAATTTCCAGTGTCACAACTTTATTCCATGTTAGGAGACAATGAAGAGTCATTCCTTGATTTTTTTTTCCTGAACAGCAGGATTCCTTAACAGTCAGCTCTTTTGTAGTCTAATTACTTTTCTTGTTGCAGCCTTGTATTGTCCTTGCTATTCAACCTTGTTTTATTTTTAGTTTACTAATGTCTTTACATACCTGAACTAGTTATCATTTAATAGCCTCACACTCAGATTAGCATATTGGACTTTGTGTTTGTTCAATTGTTTTCCTAGAAACAGTTTCAAAATAGATTTTCTTAACATTTCCTCTTTATTTTACAGTTACTGGTATTTTTTCTTGTTTCAGCATATGAACCATAACAAATTATGGATATTTTGTCGTTTGATAAAATGTGTTTGGTTCCACCCCTCGGGGAACAGAGCATGTCTGTGTTCTGACTACAGACAGAGATATAAAAAGGCATTATGGGTTGG
This sequence comes from Bucco capensis, assembly GCA_013396975.1. NCBI lineage: Eukaryota > Metazoa > Chordata > Aves > Piciformes > Bucconidae > Bucco > Bucco capensis. The sequence goes on from VWZO01017978.1 coordinate 26,862, forward strand.
ATTTGCAAGTGCTTCACTGTCACTTTTATTAAAATAGAACAAAAAAGAACATTATTTTTAAGTATAAAGATTAAAAAAGGTGGACAATTATTTCCTGCGTCTGCTGTAATATATGGTGATGGCCAAAAGCCTATAATTAGAACCAGTTATTAATATTTATGTTCTTAATGATATTTCCTTGATTTTTTTTTTGTAAGCTATGATATTACTTGGATACAGCTTTGCAATATTGTAAGTCTGTTGTTCAATGGAGATTGTACTGCATCACCTCAGCATTCTTCCTTACAGCTTTGGCACACACTGAAACATAGGAGGTTCCTCCTGAACATCAGGAAACACTTTTTCCCTATGACTGTGTGTACTGGATTTGCATGGTGTGGTTTTGGTAGTGAGGGGACACTGCAGGGGTGGAATCTGTGAAAAGATGCTACAAGCTTCCTCCATGTCAAATAGAGCTAATGCTAGCCAGCTCCAAGACAGACCCACCACTGGCCAAGGCCAAGTCCATCAGTGAAGGTGGTAGTGGCTCTCTAGTAACATATTTAAGGAGGGGAAAAAACTGCTACACAGCAGTAGCTGTGAGAGAGGAGTATGAACACACTGGTGTTTAAGAAACATTTAGAGGTTTAGATGTACTGAAGGACATGGCTTAGTGGTATGTTAGTGAGAGGTATGGTTGGACTTGATGATCTTAGAGGTCTGTTCCAACCTTAATGATTGTGTAACTCTGTACCATGTGAGAGAAACAACTCTGCAGACATGAAGGTCAGTGAAGAAGGAGGAGGTGCTTCCAGGCACCAGAGCAGATATTCTTCTGCAGCCTGTGGTGAAGACTACAGTGAGATACGCTGCCCCCCTGCAGCCCATGGAGAATAATGGTGGAGTAGATGTCCAACTGCAGCCTGCAGAGGACCTCATGCCAGAGCAGATAGATGCCTAAAGGAGGCTGTGACCTGCTGGAGAGTCCATGCTGGAGCAGGCTCCTGGCAGGACCTGTGCAACCATGGAGAGAGAGGAGCCTATACTGGAGCAGGTTTGCTGCCAGGACTAGTGACCTTGTGGGGGACCCATGCTGGAGCAATCTGTTCCTAAATGACTACAACCCATGGAAGGGACGCACACAGAAGCAGTGCATGAAGAAACCTACAACCCATGGGATGGACGAATGTTGGAGAAGTTTGTAAAGGACTGTAACTTGTGGAAGGGACCCATAGTGGAGCAGGGGAAGAGCATGAGGAGTCCTCCCCCTGAGCAGTAAAGAGCATCAGAAACAACATGTGATGAACCAACTGCAGCCACCTTTCCTCATCCCCACTGTGTGCTTGCCACAGAGAGCACACTGAGAAGCCAGGAGTGAAGCTGAGGCCGGGGAGTGGGAGGAAGGTGGTTTTTAGATTTATTTTTATTTCTTATTATCCTACTCTGACTTTTGATTGGCAGCACATTGTTTTCCCTGCATTGAGTCTGTTTTGCCCATCATGGTAATTGGTGAGTGATCTCTCCCTGTCCTTACATTGACCCGTGAGCCTTTTGTTGTATTTTTCTCCCCCTGTTGTGCTGAGGTGGGGAGTGATAGAGCAGCTTTAGCAGGCATCTGGTGTCAAGAACAAAGTGACTGATCACTGGCAGAGATTTCCCAGAGAAGTTGTGGAGTCTCCATTCCTGGAGATATTCAAAAACTGTCTGGACACATTCCTGGGCAAACAGGTCCAGATGACCCTTTTTGAGCAGCAATTGGAGTAGAGGGTCCCCTCCATCCTCAAACATTTGGTCATTCTGTGATTTTTGGGGGTGTTTTTTTCAAAGGGCTAATGTTATAGTGAAATATTACCTTGGATGCATATTAATGGGGGAGTTGCTTTTACCATTAATAAAGATTTTACCAGACACTTGGGAGTGTTATGAGCGAGAACTGTCTAGCAAAAAGAAAAGAGGAATAGGGTCTTTCGTCAAAGAGCTTTAGGAAAATATTTACTTTCCAAACTCAAGATGTGAGGTTGTTCAGATGAGGGATAGTGATAGGATGAGGGCATGTTTCTGTAAATACTTGTTTTTTAAAATATCCAGAAGTAAGATTAATATGACTGCTGATTGGAGGAAATACTTTCAGGAACCAGTATTCGTCTAAGTGTTTAGTGTATGTGCAGCCAAAACTATTTTACGTGGATGTAAGTACTGATATAATTATGGGACACATTATGAGACAACATAGGAGGAAAATAGGTGGGGAAATCTCTCTGTAACAGTAATTGTACTCATGCAACAGTGTAAAAGGGAATCATTTTAGGACACCAATGAGAAATGTGGACTATAAGATGGGGCTATTTATAATGGGAAAATTGTTTTTCAGCAACAGTTTTGAGTGATAAATTAACAGATTTGATTTAGGCTTAAATTTAGACCAGAATCCATTACCTCTCTGATGCTTATACAACAGGAGTATAAGTGATTTGACAGAGGTACAGAAGCTATTAGGATCACACTTTTCAGTAACTATAGTAAATAAGGATACTGATACTGAAAAATGCAAGTCTAAAATTTACCTCATTATTATTTTAGTTTCTCACACTAAAACGATCTGCTTTCAGTATATATCCATATATCTGCATATACAGTATGTGAACCTCTTAGGGGACACTTGAAAGCATATATTAGGAGGTTGTTTGAACTCTTTCTTGGTCATGTTCTCAAGCAGAATGAGTTTCTATGGCCCAGACTGTCCAGCTGCTGTTACCACCTTTCTAAGGCTCCTGATGTCTTTAAGAGGTCTGGCTCAGCACGACATCAATTTGGCTTCTCAGCCACATTGTTTGCATTGTTGTACAGAGATGCAGCCAAAATCTGGGAATGATTAATACTTGGTGGTGATGGATGTGAGCTGCAGTGGCTCAGGAAAAGAGAGGTATTCTAGAGGTAGCTGGAGACATTAGCTAAGGAAAAGAACTGCCTCAGCTGCACCATCTAACCCTTCCTGGCAGTGTGAGTCAGCGCCACACCTCATGCCCTCCTTTTTCAGTTGAGAAAGGAGGAGCTGCAGTTTTTGTTACAATAAGAAATGTTTTTGTATTTTATTCTAACTTCATAATGGAGAGAAGGTTGTTTTTACAACAGGTGAGCTAAACCCCTGCAGCCATCTGCTATAACCCACCTTACCTGGTTTATCCAGATAAATAAAAACTTCAGTTTGAAAGTTGTTATATGCCAAGTTTGCTGAACACCAAAGCACATCCATTTTGTGGTTAAGATGGTGATACTTACATCCACATAACCTTTTTCAACCAAGCATCTATTTAAAACTATTTTCCCATCTGAAGCATGGAAAAGAGTGTGATATCATTCAAGTACAGAGCCATTACAACTTAATAGGGTTAAAAAATGAGAAGCTAGAAGATTGGATAACTTTTTACAAACAAATCAGTGACCTGTGATCAGAGTATTCTGCTGGAAACTTTTCCCTCAAGCAGTATTGCCTGTTGGCCCATAAAACATATCTCTGTTTGCTTAAGGATTACATGCTCTTTAGCACTCTGTATTTTTATATAAAAAACATGAAAACAGTATTCCTGCATAAAATGTTTTATGCTGTGTCTTGACTTGATAAGACAGTTTGGGAAAGACCCAGTTAGAGAACCTTGTCCTTCCCCAAAAAGGAAAGAAAATCATTAATTCACTCTGCACACCAGGGCTGAGTTGTAAAGAATAACTTTTAACAGAGAAAAAATACAACAATGGAAATACCAAATGGGATAAGCTCTCCCAGTTCCTCCTCACACCACCGGCTGCCCCGCTCCACTCACAGTGAAACCTGCTTGGATACAGTCCAGTTAGGATGAGGCGGTAGATTAGCCCAGAGTTCACAAACACACTAATGGTCTGGGGGGTTGGAGGAGGGGAAAGATGGATACTTCCTGTCATTTTACATACCCCATAACATGCTGACAGTGTTTCCCCTAGAGGATTACTGTATTTGGAAAAGAACAAACACAGTAGTTGCCTTTAGTTTGTACACTTGTATTTATTGTACACTTACGAGTTGACCATGTCTCTGAGAAATGCTTAAAATGTTCTTCAAAAAGTTACGATGGACTGAGTCTGATGCTGACCAAGGATTAGGTGTGTCTCCAGCATACAGAGACCTGAAATACCGTGTCCCTCAATATGATGAGTGTGAGGTGCAAGCTGCTAAAAGCCATACCTACCCAGCATAAAATAGAAAAGCCCTTGTATTTTGTTAAGGATTTTATCTCTGCATTTTTGTATCAGTATTAAACATTTAGACTATATGTGTAACTCAAAAAGAAAACCTAAAATGTAAAAGGCAAGTGGTGTTTTTTTGTTTTCTATCTTGTGGAAATACTTCTGCTTTTAGAAGTTGACTGGTGATTTTGTTAGTGATATGTGAAGCAGAATTGAATATAGTAGCAAACTTACTAGTTCATACAGCAACAGGAAAAAAAGGAAAACCAAAATGAAACAACCAAACAAAACCAAAACAACCTTTTCTTTAACAGTACAGTTAAACTGTTATTACCAGAGGAGACAGAAGGAGAAGGCGCACAGACTTGAAAGGTGCAGTTACAGCACTGTGGATTTTCTAATTCTGTTTGCACTTCAGCTCTTTTATGTCCACATTCCAAGCAATTTGCAGTGCTGCAGCTCTTATGAACAGACTTTATTGCAATGATATTACTAGAAAGATACGTACAGTATGCAAAAGCTTTCAGCCTAATGCTTGATATCCTGATTACTATTGCTTTTGAAAGGGCAGGAGAGATAGTTAAAGATAGATTTCTGAGGTAGACCATTTTGTCTATGTTCTTTTGTTTTGACACATGATAGATAGTGAGGGAGCGAATCCTGAGTAGAGAGCATGTGTAGGCTGCAGTCAGAAGGCAAATGTTTTTCTGGGAGAGTTTTCTCAGTATTTGAATGAATGCCCATAGGTGTAAGGAATATTTTAAAACCTTGTTGATTTGTAAAATGTAGCGGTTAAATTAATTCATTGCAAAATCCTGTATTCTAAGGAAAACAGGAGATTAAAACTCAATTTTAAATATATTTCTGTCTGTGTATGGACTCAGGCTGTGAAACAATTTGCTTGGAATAATTGTGCAAGAGATTTGGTATGTACAAAATTCAATGAAAAATCTGAAAACCTGAAATGATCTTATATTATCAGTCTAATTTGTTTTGTCTCTGTGACACAAAGGTGTCCTTGTACTTACAAAGCATACCTGCAACACAAATCTTACTAAAATGTTTGTGTTGAAAGGGTAGGTGTCCACTAGTATACCTGATTAATTTAACAATGCCAGAAACAAAAGGTGACTAAGTGTCCTACTGGAGTAGTTTCATTTAGGTGTTACAACTGTGGAGTACCTTGCCTTCACAAGGCTTGTGGAAGTCCACTGAAGTAATGCAAGACCCAACTGCCTTGGGTAACCCTCAGATGTTCGTCCTAAGACAGAGTGCAAGTCCTTGCCAAAACACTGCATTTGGCTTTATCAGCTATCTGGAGAGCTGCTGGCTTGACAATTGCAACTGCTGGTGCTAATGTCTGAGCGTTGTATCCAGTGTGTACACCTGTTAGGCACTAGACGGGGGATTGCTCTGCTAGAGTGTGAGCTAATTTGGCCACTTTGTGTGTGTTACTGAGGGACTGCTTGTCAGCACAACCATGGGGTGGTAATGTGGGCCAGTAGCCTCTGGATCCCGAAAAGGACATCCTTTCGTCCTCTGGGAAGCATGTTTGGGAGGTGCAGAATCTTCCTGATACAGCATGTTTCCAATTAGCATTGTGGTTGAATGTTTCAAAATGGATGTGGCCAAACCAGTGTTGGTGAGTTACCATATCAAACTTGTCACAGAGACAGGTAATTGCTAGGTGGGGTTATACTGCCTGTGTTAATGCAGGAGGTCAGATTAGATCATCGCTATTTCTTCTGGTTTTAAATTCTATGACTCTAATGTAACCAGTTGTTCCATGCCATCACTGTCCATACTTGTTTATCACCAACACTCCCAAATCTGCTTGCATCCATATGTGGCTCATGCTTTAATAGTGCTACCTGTTTTCCAGGGCATTGAAGAACTTTCCTGTAGGACAATGTGGTAAGCAACATGGAATTTAAATATTATGTATACTTGTCTGAGATGAGAGAGAGCGGGGAGAGGGGGGGAAAACTGAAAATAATGGAGTTTTGAATTGGAAGTACAGGTGTTCATGACTAACTTAAGCTAAATCGGCAGAACCTCTTTTACACTGAGGCAGCACTTCACTCAGGTTTAGAAACAGGAATAATAAAACACGCAATGCAGAATTGTGTTATGCAGAATAATACTATTATGTATTGTGTATGTTATATACTACATGTATTATAACATGTAACAAGTTGTTATTATATATTATTATGTCCTTATGCAGAATTAAGTGGATAGGTCAGTTTGCAGTAAACCACTGTTGCTTGAAAACCTTTTGTATGGTGTTGGCTACATTCAGATTAAAATGGGTATGTTTCCCTCACTGGGATTTCAAAGTACAGGTCAGGATGGCCAAAAGATTGGTTCAATCAGATACGTTTGGTATTCTTGACAGCAATGCCTTTTTGCAGTTTAGATATGTATAAGAAGTCCTACACATATTCTGGTAAATATACATCTCTCCCTTTATTTTTACAAGTCCCGGTTACAGGCATGAGTTTACCTATGTGTGCAATTTTAGATATAAGACTAGGTTTTCAGACAAGAGTTTGAATACATGAAATCTGTAAAAGCTGTTATGTAAAGGTACTTAGATAAAAATACATAAATGTAAGTTAATTTTTTGTTCTTCAGACTAAAATCTGTTGGTCATATTGACCTGGTTAATGTTACTGTAGTACTGTCTGCTGTGTTTGTGAAGTAAAAAGCTCTCCTCTCCTTGAGTTCACTGCTTCCTGGAAATAATTGTTTTACCAGGCACATTCCTTTTTGAAGATGGGAAAGAAAGACATTATCACAGAAGGACATGACTGGGATGCATGTCAGATTGTTGCTCCCAGTTTAGTAAGGTTTCAGTCAGCACCATTCTGTGTACTTACTGCCCTGCCCCAATTTGCCTGTTAGAATACTTAGCTTTATTTGGAGCAATTCGAATGGTGGAGTTGCTACGGGTAGAGTGATTGCCATGTAATATTAATTAGTCTGCTGGTAACTGTAGATTTGCCTCCTTTCTTTGCAGGGTCTAGGATAGGATGATGGGTCTGTGGAGTGTTTTTCTTAGTAAAATACTGTGGTTGAGATGGTATATAAATTTTACTCAAAAAAGCTCATTAAAAAATTACTGAGATGGCTTACTTTTAACAGAAAAATGAATAAACACTGCACTCACTGTTATCTTTGATATGTTTCAAACATTTTTAAAATATCTTTCTGACAGATGGTCTGCATAGCTCTTCTCTGGAATCAGCTATGCCCATTAGAAGAGAGAAAGTAAATAGGTCAGATAAAGCTGCTAACTGTTCTAAAGTAATTCAGGAGCATTGGGCATAACACAGGCTTCTGGTACAACAGACGTCTTTCTGATTATTGTCTGAGGAATATGTCGTTGTGTCCTCATCCAAAGGAAATTTGTATAGGGAGCTGTGGTTTATAATGTATTTTTCTCTGTCGCCCCTTGCTGGCTTGGTTTATGCAGTTTGGCCAGTTATTTGGTGTAGTTTGGGCAGATATTGATTTTGTTTCCCTGAAACAAAAATATAGATTTTAAAAGTAATGACTAAAAAATATTTTTAGAATCCAGCTTGCCTTTAGAAGAACAGGAAGAAGGTTTATAGCCTGGAAGTGAAAAAGATTTGCTGCAGAGATTATTTTTGAACGTAGCATTTTTGCAAGGTGCTTGGGGATTACTCTCGTATTACTCTTATACTAATTTGTTAACTGTAAACAGATATATTTTGGGTGAGTGGGGAAGTGGTTATAGCTGCTTACAACTTTAGGGTTATCATTACTGGTTGGCAGAGTGCCTGCCTGTATCTCATGTAAAATATTTTCCAAACGTGAGTGCTTCAGATGCTGGCCTGCCATAGCCCACACACTTGTGTGCTCATAGGCTTTGGCTGTTAATTGTACTAAAAATTTCAATTTTTTACCATTTTCCTTCAGAAGTTTCTTTGATACTGTAAGAATTCGTTGTTCCTTGTGGCATGAACCATTGTCAGAAGCACCTATCCCTGTTCTCACTCTCTGCAAACAGCTTTATTAAAGTGCTTTGAGGAGGATATGAGTGTGCTGGTCAGAACCTTGTGTGTTTGAGGTTACATTTAAATGAGGATAGCAGAGGCAGTTTTTCACCTCAGTTACTAGGCAGAAGTTTGAGCAACTTTATTCAGCTGATTTCAGTTGGTTTGTTATTTATAGCACAAAAGGGGGGAAGAAAAACCCAGAAGGAAGCTTTTCAGGATACAAGAATCAGAAGCAAATAAATCCTGAGAAGCTGCACATGATCTAGACCAGCTATTAAAATATCACAACTTGATGATGAACTCAGAAGAGCTCCTCAGGGCTACCGAGGCATGCTGATACCAGTTAGAGGAATGGAATTGGAAGCACAACTTGGCATGCATCACAGACGTACCACTCAGTGCTGGTATGACATGTGGGGCAGGGGCAGAGTCTGAAACAGCTTTGGAACAAAGCAATTATAGAGAAACAGTGCACTAGAGATGCCTGTGCGCTTTATACTAATGTTATTGAACAGCAGGACTACATGGATAACATGATTTTGTTTGGTTTTGTCATGTAAAAGCTTGCAAGGGGGGACTATTTTAGAATGTATACAGAGGCAATGACTTAGAGAGATAAACCTAGAATGACTACCATTCATCTGGTGGTTGAGGTTGGGAGCTGAAAAAAGTCTGTCCAAGAAAGCTCCATGCCATTCAAGACAGCTAACAGCCTCTATTTATGGAAATATTGTCAAAAAATTCAGCTTTGTTTAAATAAGTTGCTAATCTTTAAGTAATGAACAAAATTTTATTTTCTTTATGGTGTTCAATCAAATTTCCAAAGTACTGCTTATAGGAGGAGCATGTATCGATACAGAAGTATTCATCAATTTCAGTGTTTAAATCCATATATGTGAGTGTATCTATTTAGGGAATTGAGTTTTCAGTAGAATAGCTCAAAAATGAAATTTGTCATTCACAGTCAAATCAATCTTGTGGTGAAATTTGTTATCCAGCCACACAATGCCATTTAATGCAGATTGTTTTGTGATGATTTCTGCAAGAAATTGGCATCCCCTTGCAAATTATTGACTCCTTTAGAGCAGCTTCTTTTCAAAAGTAAGCACTTTGTAATGCTTTTGTATTAAACCATAGAGAATTGGATAAAATACTAGTTTGACCACTAGTTAGTTGCCTTTTTAGATAAAGGCTTTCAAGCAGCAGTGACAAATAATGCATACATTTTCAAATAGAAAGGATTATGCGCAGATTGTATGAAGACAGAAGCGTGGCCAGCAAGATCCAGAGAGGTGATTCTGCCACTTTCCTCTGCTCTTGTGAGGCCTCNTGATGTACTTAAGTTGGCTGTGTTGGGATCTGCAACCCAGAGCTTTATTTGGAATAGAGTTTAGCCTGGTGACATTCGTAAGGTGAGTATTGACAATGATACATGTTCATTTTTTGGTCTGGTGCTGAGCTTTAGGATCATCTTGTCTGTGTCATGTTTTCATGATTTCTTACTTCTTCATTAATGATGATGACAACTATAGTTTTAAGTTTAAGATCTTAACTACTTCACAGAAAAGGAAAATATCTTCCTTTGTGCTTTTCTGCTTTTTATAGTATGCTCTGGATGCCCCTTTGAGTGGAAAAAATGTGCGTTTAAACTTGCCTTATTAAACAATATAGTAGTGTTTTGTCAAAGTGATATTTAGCAGTGCAAAACCAGTTGAATATGCATGTATGTAGATTGAAAGAACAGTTTTCTTTTCTCTGTTTCTAACCTATGACTTCTAACCTTATGTTGAAATGTAGAGCTTTCTGTCCTCTGTCAGCATATATGCATATTTATTATTGCAGGTTTGTTACTTGGAAATTTAGTACAAATCTGAGCACCTGAAAATAAATCTTTTGCTAATCTGGAAATGTGATATGCACAGGGGACAATTGCCACCCTCCAGACAAGGTCCTTAAAGTACCATTGAGACGTAAAGTAATCTGTGGTTTGGGTCATCCTGAAAGCTCATATTGATGTGAGATGTGCCTGGATGGAGAAGTCCTGCTGTCACATGTTCATCCTATACCAATTGAGAGCAGGGGGAATGACTCAGAGAAAAGGCTAAAGCATGGATATTTCCTGTGCTGAAGAGATGGGGAGTATGAAATGTTTCATTAAGCTGTGCTGATTAAAAAATTGCAGAGTTTGTTAGACTTAAGATGCTCTGTACACTAATGGGACAAGTAAGCAGTTTAGTAAGGTAAGGGCATTGTTCAGAAGCAGGTATTAGAACCTTTGCTGTGTATGTGGGGATTTTTTAAAGTGTAGTTTGCTGCTTTGTTGTCGGGAAAAAAAATGGCTGCTCTGTAATGCACCATTGTCAGAGAAACAGCTGGAATGTAGAAATGCCTTTGAACTCAGGATGGATTTGTTTTTGCTTCCCAGGCAGTCAGCATCAGTGTTTTTAACAAAAGGGAGGAGGCTGATTACCACACGGTTTCCTGTTCATGTGAATAAGGAGCTTTCATTAAGAAACAGGAAAACAGAAATTCTCACAAATAATCAGCAATGTGCTGTGTTTTGTGACATTCCATACAAATTGTAATGAAGCAGAAATAAGTATCTGAAGAATATGGAGTGCTGTGCAGAAGGTACTGAGAGAAAAGAACAGGCAAAAATGCAGAATTATGCCAAGTGCCTCTCTGGTATTGGACTTCACAGGCTTGGAGGCACTCGTTGATGGGTGTTCATGCTGGTTTCTACAGGGCAGACAGGATAGCCTGAGGTTTGCAGATGAAGAAAGAGGGAGGTAAAGTGGGAGGTTTTCCTCCTGTTTGAAAAAGGCGACTTTACTACTGTTTGGGGAGCATGGCACTTTCTCAGGGTATACTTGAAGGTTTAGTTAGTTGCTGTACTGGCAACTCCTCTCTTCCAAGGCATTTAGCTCTCTCCCCATACTCTCCCAAATACGTATACACATACGTGCACATGCTCATGAACAAGAAGGGCTTTGCAGAGGAAGTAAACAGCTGCTGACACAGCTCCTAGCCGTGCACAAGTTTTGGTCTGGAGGGGCGCAAAGCTCTGGCCAGGTGGGGGGCTGCCAGCCTCCCAGGGCTGCATCCCTCAGCTCCTGTTGGGAAGGGGGCACAGCAGAGCACCCGCGGCCAGGAGTACAGCTGTGGGCAAGACAACAAACTGCCTGTTCTAGGTGAGTTTATCTGTTTAGTTTTCTTCTAAAAGCAGGACGGAACAGTGTCTGTGTCCTGTTGCAGCTCTGTAGACATGCAGGCAGAATACTAAGACATCTTTATTTCCACCAGCCTCTGCTCCCCGCTCTTACACCCACAACTTTATTTGGCTTCAACGTCGTGGCGCAGTGACACGGCGGCGACGCGGAGGGTTTGTCCTGACCTGCAGCTTCTCCTTTGTGGCCGTGGGGAGCTGAGCCAGGCTGGGGGAGGGCAGAGGGGAAGGGCGAGGCGGGGCAGGAGGTGGGGGAAGGGAGGGAGAAGTCAGCGGAGGGAAGGTTGGAGGGGTGGTGTGGCCGGACAGCCTGTGTTTCTATAGAGAGTCCTGTGGCTGGACGGCCTTTCGCACTGACCAGGCGTGTTGGCTGCGGTGCTGAGGATGAGAGACCCAGGTAAGGCAAACAAGAGAGCAAACGGTTAGTGGCTGGGGGCCTTTTTTATCTCTCTCCCCAGCTGCCCTCCATTTTCTGCAACTAAAGCTTTTTTCACCCCTGCTTTATAACGGGACATGGTGGGGACCTTACACAGGTGCCAGCCTCTGTGAACAAAACACAACTTTTTATTCTAGGGTTTCATATCTGAGTTTTCACTTAAGAGTGTTGGGCTTTGGATAATAAATGTTCATATCCTTCGTGTTTAACCTCTGTGTGGTCATAGCAGGGATGAGCAGCAACTTAAAACATGACCGTAATTTCTTCTGCACAGAAAATAACCCTTATGTTTAGATAAACGTAGGATTGGGTAATTAGCTCAGAGTATCTCAGAAAGAATTACAAGAAGTGTTACAAACTCTCTGTCTCAGTTGTGCATTCAGGTTGCTACCTTGTATTTTGGAGGAAGATGTAGGTTACATTCAGAGGAAGTGCTGATGACACTGGTTGGTAATTAAGCAGCCTGGGTATAAAGATTTCAGACATGTTAAGATACTGGGAATGGGAGCTCGAGTGAAAGAACAGAAGGGGATCAGATATTAGACATACAGGTGAGATTAATTACATGACTGAGCTGAGCATTTAAAATTTAAAAATGAAAAAGAATTTTGACTTGCTAGGAAGGTTAAGTCAGTGGACTATCTAGTGAGTAACAGAGAGACTTTGTACTCTTGCAAAATAAACCAAACAAAACCTCATATCATAGGAAATCTTTCCTTTGATCTCAAAGCTTCTCTATAGCTTATAATCACCTTCAGCCCCACAACTAATACAAAAGAAACAATTAACAAGCTTATTTTACAGAAAATGTTCAGAAGTTTTTTGCAGCAGTCATGTAGTGGAAATAAGTACACCATCTTGAACTCTATAACTAAAAAGTCTTTTTTTTAAAGTAATTATTTAACAAATTTTCCTTGCACTTGTGTTAAAATACTGATTGCAGTGAGCATGGTATTGACAACAGCCTAAAATGACATTTTATCGAATTTTATGTGAGTGTAAAGAATATATAACATTATATTTTGAACAGCATTGTACTTGCATTGCAAACTGGAAACATGGCAGAAGTCAGCTGCGAAAACAGTCCTGCTTTCAGTTATCAGTCCTTTTAGTTCACATCAGTGCAGTTATTGTTATGCCAAGTACAGGTTGGTTTTAGAAGGTGTTTTGATGTGAACTTAACTGGCAGAAAAGCTACAGACAAATAAAACGTAGGAGGTAATATTTATTTGCAGTAATCATTAGCATTTAGACCACACCTCTGAATACAATGTATTTGAGGGAATTTTAATTTCAGCACATTATTATCTAGAGCATGGACTGTTTTGGACCAAACTACATGAATGTCTTCTCTGTGTGGCAGGGCCTACACCAAATGGTCTGGTGATAAAATTTTCTGATAAAAACCATGAAGTTGTTTTTCCGTATGCATTTCCCCTTTAATCTCAATCACTGTGTAACAGCTATTGTTACAGCCTTAACCTGCTACCACATCCTTGCATATATTAGGTTATTTTAACGGAAAACAGAGCAAAACTCACCAGTCAGCTCTTGTGCATGTTAGTACAGGTAAGCCGCAGCAGCCAGTAATGAATTCACTTTATTTCCTTCTTATGAAAAAGGGCACAAAGGGCAATAGTGAGGACTTGTGGAACCCTCTCTAATTTAGTGCTGCTGTGATGGACACATAGCTCGTGGGAATTGGAGCAGGTGTAGGAATTGTGCATGATTTGCTCAAAGTTCTTGCTATCAAGTCTACAATAGAGAAGGTGGAAAAGGGCAGTCCATTTCCCTCCCCCTTTTTTCCGTATGTGTTAGGAGTAATGAATGTGCCTGCACTACCTCCAGGATTGCTTCTAAACTTCAGTTTTCACTTTAACTTGGCCAGTGCTTCTGAAGAATGCTGCAAACACTACCTCTGCTTTATTAAATAGTTGTTACTTGCTTTAGAAGACTGAGACAAGGCAGGAAGTATTTATAGCAGGGACTCCTCTTAGAATCATAGAATGGATTGGGTTGGAAGGGACCTCTGGAGGTCATCTAGTCCAACCCCCCTGCAGTGGCCAGGGACATCCCCATCTAGATCAGCTTGCCCAGAGCCCTGGCAAGCCTCACCTTGAATGCCTCCAGGGATGGGGCCTCAACCACCTCCCTGGGCAACCTGTGCCGGTGTTCCACCACCCTTTTGGTGAGGTCTAACTGGACATCTTTCTAATGTCCAGTTTAAATCTACTCTTCTCCAATTTAAAACCATTGCCCCTTGTCCTTTCACTCCAGGCCTTTGCAAACAGGCCCTCTCCAGCCTTCTTGTAAGTACCCTTTAGGTACTGGAAAGTCACTAGTAGGTCCCCCCGCAGCCTTCTGTTCTCCAGGCTGACCAATCCCAGCTCCCTCAGCCTGTCCTCGTAGGAGAGGTGTTCCAGCCTCCTGATCATTTTCATGGCCCTCCTCTGGACCTGCTCCATCAGGTCCATGTCCTTTCTGTATTGAGGGCTCCAGAACTGGACACAGTATTCCAGATGAGGTCTCACCAGAGCACTTCCCTGTGGCTTAGTTACTTTCCTGTTGTTGAGGAATTTGGCAGAGAGCTGTGTTCCAAAACATGTTCTTGGGAAATCCAATGAGTCTCTTCTTTTCCAAAGATATCTGTGCTTTTAAAAATATATTTTTTTTCCAGGCTGGTTCTCAAATTTGAAAGATTTTCAGCAGTTACTGTAAGAGAAAGATGTACAGCAGTCTCCCCTTTCTCTGTATGTTTTTGGCATCATCTAAGTAACACTGCAAACAATTCTTGCTTTGTTTTATGCCTAGTTTACAGTTTCGTTGGCATAGGCCCTGCAAAATGTCTGACCTTGTTTGTTTGTTTTCTTTTTACCACTTCCTTTTGGAGGTGCTTGAGCTAGTTCAGCACTGTGTCCATCTGTATGAATCAGTACACACCAAAACTTCACACCCAGAGAAGTCACCACATGTCTTTTCGCTATGTTCCTTTTCCTCTTGTTAAAGGAGGGTCTATCCAAACTTTGAGTAAGAATGGAAGGTTTGAGGTATTCACAGAATCACAGAATCACCAAGGCTGGAAAAGACCCCCAGGATCATCAAGTCCAGCCTATGACCCAATAACACCACAACATCTAAACCATGCCACTCAGTGCCACATCCAATCTTCTCTTAAACACCTCCAGGGACAGTGACTCCACCACCTTCCTGGGCAGCCTATTCCACTGCACAACCATCCTCTGCATGAGGAAGTGCTTCCTAATGTCCAGTCTAACCCTCCCCTGCTGCAGCTTTAAGCCATGGCCTCTTGTCCTGTCACTAGCTGCCATGGAGAAGAGCCCAACCCCTATCTGACTACAACTTCCCTTCAGGTA